>JAHZNE010004442.1:0-57637 GCA_027744055.1 Callyntrura sp. NNG-2020 | reverse complement strand
TGTAAAAGCAATTTAAAAGTTTCCCCAATTGAAATTTTGGTTTCCAAATTGGTACGATATCGACAGAATGCAGCAATTTTATACTTTTCTTTCATGATGTACAGACTGTAAAGACATAATGTAATGTACTTACAGACAGAACTTGAAAGTATCAAGCACAAGTACAATATGGGAACTAGTATCTGTAAGATATCAAGGAACATGCACCAATTAAAAAACCCATATCGAAACCACTTCTGTAACTTGTGCATTTATTGTTTTAATAATTTAGCTCCGGTCGATTTAAAGGTATCGATTTTCGAAAACTTTCGAATTCTTTTTCCCAAGTTACGGATAAATTAATGTGTTTGGAGGTTGGAGCCCTGAATTGAGCCTGCTAAGATTCAAAAACCAAAGCATTGGAAATTGGAACAATTGCGCAGCTCATTGATTCCCAAGCGGTCAAACACATGATCATAATATATTCATGTTAAATTTGTGCTTTATTGTGTATATATCGACTTCCAAAAGCTTCCACTTTATTTGAAATTCCAAAAACGCTAAACTTTTTCCCCTTCACGTGATATAAAACAATTTGTGAACTTTTGTGACATCTAAGACCCTGAGGGATCAACGAACCCATAATAAGCTTAGTACAATTCTACAACTTACTACGATGTATATTTAAATTTCGAGAGTACCCCAAGGGTGACCCCAAAGGGTTGATATCTGGGTCAACCTTCAAACTTAACCGAGTTCCGGGACTCCAAAACTGTCTCATGTATTATTTTCTAATGAAAGCATTTTTATTTTTAAATGAAAAAAAATACATGGGAATTTCAAAATGAAGAATGAGTACTGCATTTGGTAATATCCTCACATGGTGCATAGGCATCGATTCCCGAAAATAACTTAAAAATTTACCTTCATTGAGGGACCCGGAAATCAGTAACTTACAATTAGTAACATACATACAAAATCATACAAGGTAAAACAGTATTTAATCATCAGATAAATTTAGAGAATTATAATCCTTTTGCGAAGAAACGTAACCTCGCGTGTAAAATTCTACCAATGATTATTTTCCAAAGCTATACATAGGTGTTGTAATTAATAAGAGCTAAATCTTATGTATATTTGGCTTTTTGCATTTAAAAATCCGCTATAACTTCTCATTTCCTCTACCCTATCCTCCCGCGAAATCATCTAAATATTTTATATCTAACAACGTAAACCGTAAGTTTATAGTTTATAGCATTTCCCCCCATTAATGTAACAGACACACGACTTAAAAAGTTCGTCACTTATTAATTTTTAATTTATGTAAACCCCACCAAAATAAATGGATATGCAATTTTAAGACGTTATAAGGATGGTATATGGTAGGATGACCGTACTTTTCATAATGATGCCGTATGTATGCATGACACTACATTACCCCTCCCAAACAAAACCAAGCCTACGACGACATTTAAACTAGGTAGCAATCTAAACTTTTTTCGACAGGTAAGTGTTGTATCGGCTTATACCTTCCTCACAAGCTGGTTTGGTTGTCGTCTGCTTTTGACTTTTCTTATTTATAGTTCATTGTCCCCTCTTGTGTTGTCAAATGTGTGCTCCATCCTGCTGCCAGCTACGCTTTCACCAGACCGATTTGTTGTAATAAAACCGGACGGCTATTAGCTTCGGTGCGTAAACCAAGAGCAAGACAGTGAGGGTGACGCTATGGACAAGACGTGTATGCGTTGCGTTGGTGGACAGGTGTACATAGGCAGAGTCAACCTCCCATCGACCAGAACCTGTCAAGATAGCTTGTTAAAAACAATCCATTTTTCACTTTTTAGTTCCGGGCATTCTGTTTCGACTTTCTTGTGCACACAAAACCTCTTCATATTTCAATGTGATCCAGCTACCCGTACTTATTTCTCAAGAAATATTCATATAAATACATATTTGTATTGCCGAATTGGTACAATCGAAGTTACACAAATTTTGTTAACCAAAATATGCCCTATTTATCCTACTTTTTACTCTCAATTGTCATTTAGCCCTGAGGTGGCACATCTGAAACCAAACGATTCTTTGACCATTTACAAAACAGAATATTATAATATCCACCACCGTTGTTATTTCGTGGAATACATATTCTTTTCCTTCGTTTCTTCATGCTCGTTGTTAATGTATGTCATAGACCACAAAAACAAAAAAAAATACAATAATTCTATACAATGCAGACAATGCACAATTTCATGTATTCGCATAGTGCAATTCTTCTTGGCGATAGGGATGCCATCAACAAACGGACATCAGTAACAATAATGACGGCCGTATTAGCATTTTTAGAGACGCTGTTCGGCAGGAGAAGCAAGGTAAAATAAGTACTTCTATCTCTTCTCTCTGGTTGTAGTGTGTACATTCACATGGACGAAGAATCTTAATTTTGTTGACGGCTAAAAAAACTAATAATGTACTATCTGCCTATTGCCTATAAAGTGTTAAATTGAATGATATGAATATTGCCTTCTATTTATGCATTCTCACAGTTGTTCAGTTCAAACTACAACAGAAAAAGAAATGAAAGACTACACAACAAGCAGCCATGTATTATTACGTTGAGAGTGGTAAGGTAAGGTACGTGATTGTGTAGAGAAATATAATTTAAGCTTGGTAGTGAAATAGGTAAAATAAATACACTCACTTCCAACGTAAAGTTTATCTTCAAGAGAGAGAGAAAAACAATTCGATACCTCTGTATATGTGTAGGTATATAGTACGCAAGTGCAATGCGAGTAATGCGACATACATTGTATTTTTTTCAAAACCTATAATATGTATATTGAAACATTTTGAATCTCATTCATTCAACCAGCTGGGTTCTCTATAATAATGCATAATGGGCTATTACTCTGCTTTTGTCTGTTTGTCTGTCTGTATCTCGCTCTCTGTCTTTCAGCATTGTTAAGCTAAAGTTGCCTAATTAATACCTACCTACCCACAGCAGTAGCAACAGCCAGTCCTAACCAAGTCAGAAGTACAATTTGAGGCGAAAATGTAAATGAAAAACTACGATAGCCCAAAAGGCGGAGGATGTGGCCGTGGCTTCCACAGTTTTATGGTTTGCTTGTGCACACTGCACACATGTGATTTTTTCTCTTGTTGGTTTTTACCGAAGGTAATAAAAACACAAAAAAATCTTATGATCGTAACGTGTAGTAAAAAGGAACCCTACACCACCTTTTGGTAACTGTCTGTGATATGCGTGTAGTGTATATACCTGCTTAAATACGATTTGCAACAAAGATATCTAACTTTTACGATGCGAGGGACGACGACGGGCCGCGGAGAGATTTTTTGTGGCTTGTAGTTAATCCTTTTTGTTATATGCGACTGCCACTGTAGACAGCCATGTTTGCGCCTTTTATACTTTTAGCGCTAGCGTTAATTTTTGACGAGATGCATAAGTAATATTTTTTACCTACATTTAATTGCCATATTAAGACTTTGAAAAGAAATTCGAATCGCTTTTACTTTACGGCAGCACACCCACAGCGTATGCTAAAATAGAGAACACAAATTGTGTAGAAGATATAACTTCATTCCCTTCTCTTCTGCATGATAAAATTGCAGTGGCAATGCAGTTGGTAGTATCAATAAAGATAATACAATACAATGGATGATACGCATCTTTTTAAACGTTAAAAAATTGTAACGAGAAGAGATGGATATCTACCTATTTTCTATATATACCGACTTGTTTACATAAAGTTGGGCCTATACTTCTTAAACACAGATACGTAATAAAACGTAGCTGAGCTGTCATTTATAAATCATAATTTGTTTAGCTAGATCGGTTTCCTTTCGAGATTTTTATACAACGTTCCTAGAAGTGTGTATATGTATATCTGTGCGCACCATTATTACCAGTTTAACTACTCAGCAGATACAAATTAACGCTAGTAAAACACAAAGTACAGAATACGATGGAGAGGAAAAGAAGAACAAGGACCGTTCTGCTTGCTCCCTTTGGTATCGATGATTTTCAGTTCCTCCATGAGGAGGCTCTTTTATAGTGCTTTTAGAAGTTGAACACACAGAGAGACGCACGAGGCATAACCTCTCGCACAACTTCAATAAGGCAGGATACAATGCAACAAAGGCTGCAGTAGCAGTAGCAGAGGACAAGGTAAATTTACATCCATCAATTACCTGCGAGCCCATATTATTTCTATTAAGCAGTGGTGCCTACCAATACAGAGAAGTAATTTAGGTACTTGTGTCATGGCAGAACTTAAATGCCTATATTGGCAATTGGTAACACCAACAGCACTGTGCTACTGACAATGAGTGTCCCTATGCAATATTAAATGGTATATGAGTGAAGTAATCATTCTACGTTATGAGTATGAGTTACAATATATCACACAAAACAGAAGAGTAGGGGAATTTTTCGTCTCCCTTTTACTGAAGCGAGTTCCGTGCTGGTAAAGTGAAGGCAGCAGCAGCAGGCTCATGCCTCAGAGCGAGCAGCAGATATATCAGACAAAAGTAAGCATAGTTAAAGTGGCATTGTAACTTTTAAAGTAAAGGGCATATGAAAACTACATAAAAAGTCAAATCTTAGCAAAATACAAAAACCACTGCATATTATTTGCTTATACCATTGCGATGATGATGATGATGATAATAATGATGACCAACACATCTCTGTCAGTAAAGAGGAGAGAGAGTAGCTAAGCAAAGTTAGTGTTCGTACTTCTATGATTATTGTTATTCACTATTCCCATTCTCCTTGCTCACATCAATTCCACTCCGCTCGTCGATGCTCCTGTTGTTCTTGACTGTTCGTTTTCGTTTACAATTTCAACATGTCAGTAACAACTAACAACATATAGAGAAGTAAGCAGAGCAGAGGGAGAGAAACTGGGGGTTTACCAATACCAAATGAACTAGCAGATTGTGAGTGTGCGAGAGAGAGAGACATGAAACAAAGCATAGGCAGACATACAGCGCAGCGTAATAAAACTACACATACTTTGTTTGTAGGAGCTGTTGTACAGTTTCAGTAAATATGTATGACTTTCAAGAGAGTCGAGTGAATGCAATAGAAACATTTATATGGTTTAAAACTTTCAATGAATGTTCCTTTCTGTTACATTTTTGCCCGTATTATGATGATGGTGCACACGTTACGAATATAAGCTTTCCGTATATAGCGGATGATGTGATGTGAGTAAATGGGGGAATGAATGTTAAAAGTATATCATCATCTGAACTACTTGCTTGCTTGCTACTGCTGTTGTAGGTAATAGTAATAGGCAACATGGACGAACTTATTGTATTTTTTTCTGATGATTGTAATACGATGATGATGTACCTACCTAACCTAACATGTGGTACAAAAATGAAAAAAAGAGTGAGTGAGCGAGCCAGAGAGGGAGAGAGAGATAAAGAGGCGGAGACGAGACGGTTGCGTTGTTGCGAGAAAATGTTCAGGACCCTTCCACAATGTACTTGAGTTCATGCATGCAAGCAGTTAAACACCATATAATATTATTCTTTATAAGAAATAATACGGATTCGTCTGATTCACATCACATATGTATCGTGCAATATTAATGTGTGCATTTGGCAAATGTGCAAAGCTACTCAGCTCTCCGGCTGCTGATGTACATTTTCTGTACGTGGAAAGAAAGACACACTCCACTCACACGAAAATCAAACCGTGCTGCTCGTCAAATGCCCCTATCATAATATTATATTGTAATATACACAGTGTGAATACATTGTATGCTGAAATGAAAGACAGGCCGACAAGAGGAAAAAAAGATTTCTGTATGAACGTGAAATACCAAACGTCGTAGGTATATGGTATAAGCTCTTTGCTCTGTTGTGTGAGTTGTGCTGTGCGATAAATAATGTAGTAGTGTGGTAAAGGAAAGGAGTAATAAGTGCTGCTGATGATGATAGAGCACTAGCACTACCACAATTACTGCCTGCTTTAAAGCATTTTAACGTTAGCTGTAATAGACCTTGTAGTCGTAGTAGTGCAAGTGTGTGCAGTTGTTGCGATAATATTGAGTAGTACTCGTCGAGAGAGAAAAAATTATGCTTTAAGATTTTACGACAACCTCCTAGCACACACATTGAAAAATTGAAAGATTGAAACAACATTGTAAATACACACACATTGTATCTATCTTTACACATCTCCGTCTCTCTCTCTCTCTCCTTTGCATATTGCTATTTATCCATATAATATCTAATAAAAATCTAAAGTACGCTAGTGTAGTAGTTCTAATAGCAGGAGAGAAAGATTGTTGTGTGCCTGCCTGCCTGCCTGCATTATTATTATTATCGTCATCATTATCATCATCGTCGTCATCATCATCATCACGACCGTCATCATTTACCATTACTATTTATGCTATAATATGCAGAGAGACTTCTACAACAAGTTAACTGGGTAGAAGCTAGAACTAAAACTAGAGGACGTCTACTACAACATAGTAGCAAAGCAGCCAACCACTTCAAGAGACTTTTAATAGTTTAATACTACCACAGATCACATTTTTACATCATCAAACACACGAGAAAAAAAATAATGGAAAAATTACAAAAATATTACACTACTACTATTATTTCTGGCTGTTGTAATCTCCGATATCTCCTTACTTATTGTTGATGAAGTGTGTGATGGTGCGGTGGTGTATTTTGTAATTGTTTTTGTGAAAGAGGAGAAAGGAAGAAAATTCGTATTTTTCTTTACCAACTTTTAACCTGTTTTCGGTTATTCCAACGTTCATGGGAGGATCCGTTACAAAACAAAATTGAGTGTGTTTAAAGTTACTACTGGGAAAACGACGGTACACTTTATTTCCTGTTTTGTGATGTACGAGGCAAGGTTTCCGTTTCTTTTTTAAATAAACAGGTTCCGGGAAGAGTTTACCCAGTTAAAAATGCGCAGGGATGGATGGGGTGTTCCTACTGCTACGCGAATTACTACTACACAGCTGGCCATCGTGACGTTGCTTTGAATCTTGGTTAATTTGGGTGCGTTCGGTATTTAAAGCATTTTTATTACTGCATTAAAATTTGTTGTCAAGTTGAGTGGAGAATGTAAGTGGTACGAGTTGGAAAATCGGTAACTTACGCATAACTTGCAGCGTTTTTGAGGAATATATTTTAAAAAGAGACGCTGTCCTCCGAACAAACAACAAAGAAATACAATCTGGCTGTTTTGTGTGTTGTGTGTCGCGAGAAAACAATCACGATTTTACTCCTGAAGATTTGTTGCTCGTCTAGAACATGGCACTTGTTGAAGGTGTCAAGTATGGACTTTCATCTCATAATAACCAGTGTGGAAAAAAAGCAGTGATTTTTGTGAAATTAACCGATTCTGCTCTTAGGGCCATAGAAGATTATTTAAAATCACAGGTAAGATCACAATGTTCATTAGTATAATTGATATTTTGAGTGTAGTGTTGTTCTAATATTATACATGGGGTAGTTTTTAAAAAAATTGACAGTAAATGATTGCATTCAATGATTCGATCTTTTAAATCAAGGTCAAAGGGTGGTAAGTTGTTTCAAAAACTTCGAACATTGATCAGAATTGGTCAGAATCATTCTATTGTGTGTGCTTTGATTATGTTTTGATGTTTTGTTGTAATGAAATTGTCTTTTCCCATTTCTTCCATTTCTAAAATGAAAACGCACTAAATATTTTAGAAATCAAAACTTCAAACTCGACCTTTGCTACTCATCTAGTAAGTAATACCAATTCTATTACATATTAGATGTCCAACGACAGGGTTGTCGTTGTGCAAAAAATGTAAAACTCAGACTCAGACAGCAGGATACAGTTTTAACTCATGTATTGTTGTGTTAAACATAAAATTATTCAGTCAGCAAATATTTCGTCTAGCGTAACGAAAAAATAGTATTTACTGGTTATTTATTTTGTAAATATACTAGGTCTTAAGCGGGATTGACCATCCATTAATTTAACGGATGATTTCCGTCTCCTGACAGTAAAGTAACCCCTTGTTTAGTAAATTGGGATTATAAAACTTAGAAGCAAAAAAATACTTTTATCAATTATCAATTATCCAAAGCTTTCATGATTTCTTAAAAGTACCAGTAATCAATGGTTTTACATGTACCAGTAATGCTCCTGATTCGATATTTTATTTTAAAAGTGAAGTGATAAGTTGTACTTTTGACTGATAACATAAGTGTTTAAAGTTTAAAGTGTCACTGTCATCATATCCTCATGAGAGTTATGAGGAAGGCGGTGCAACTTACTATGCCACTGCAAAAAGCTAATAGGTTGCAAACGTGTCACCCTTCACCATTAGGTAGGATTTGCAATGACACAAGTGACATTCACTGTTCGTCTTTGGCTTTAGAAATGATATCCCAGTTTTCATGAATGACTTGGCTTCATTTGTTTAGGTTTGACAGTCAACAATCATAATTTAATTTCATCTTTCATTGCGTTGCAATATGCAAAGTAGCACTGATTTGTTTATTGTCCACAAATTGTAAATTGTATGTCTCGTGATTTATCTGTTAATGTCTTGTCTGCCAGTTTTAATTTCAATTCGCTAATATGTATATTTTATCGATGATACTCTATTCAAAATGAAGTACTTTAGTGGTTAATTGTGTAGGCGCTTGGCGGTGTCAGTTTAATTAAACGTTTAATGTCTCTATATAATTTTCCATGTGGTAAGTTTGTGAAAGTGATTCATTGGACTGCAAGTCCATGGATAACAATTTTCTTTTCGAGTTTGTTTGAAATATATGAGCTTTTCCCTACACCAGAAGGCATCGTTTCTTGGTTTATTTATTCTAACATGTTCGACTTCGAGAATGATTGTGAAATATGTACATAAAATCAATATTTACCGTCAAATTTGTAATTTGCAAATATTCTAACACTTTAGGTAGGAATGGTTTCTCCAAAACTGACAGAATTATTATTAGCAACATTAGTACTTTGTGTAGTCAATTACGGTGTATACGGTAGTGCCGACATGAAAGATACCTATGCTAAATAATTTGGAATATCTCGATGAAAGGACGCATAAGAATAACGGAAAGGGACTCGTCGCATGCTGTATTGGTGAAGTACTCGGCTGGTACCCAAACCCAAAACTAAAATGTAGTTGCCAAAATGCAATCGCGGCATTCAACCTAAAATTACGGGCGTTTATGTTTAAGTTTAAGTTTTTGCACAATGTTATGAGGCAAAAATTGTTCAAGTTTTTGTAAAAGTGAATGAGCGCCCCCTTTTACATATATTTTTCATTTCTTTTCCGAATCTAAGCTTGTAGTTTGATTGATGATTGATACGTTGTCTGTTAGAGAATCTTTTCTTTTAAATTCTCTCTTCTCTGTTGTGTTATTTCTGTAACGATGTGTTTTCATTTACAACTCTAAAAACTTTTTCTGTGAATTTTCCAAACCCTAAGCTTTCAATCAAACATTCATTCAATTTCATGTATCATTCATCATTCATTACAATGCTCCTCTCTCTCGGCAATTTGGCCATGCTAAAGTACAACAGACAGTCATTCAAAATCATCATCATCATTATCGTCTACAATCAGATCGGTATGTTTATGTGGGATTTACCCTACACTGTAAAATAGAAGATTTAAAGAAGACAGAAAATTAACAGACGTTTTTTAGCAATCGCACGTACAAAACTTTAATTTAAAGGGAAAACCTTTTTTCTCTTCTATTTCTCTTTTACTATTATTTTTAAAACTCTTCTTAAACAGCAAAGGTTTTAGGTGTTAGGTACACATTGCATACATAGTTGGACCTCTCTAATTGAAAAGATAAGGTTTCTCTACAAGAAATGATGATGGAGCCCTTCCAAACCCACAAAAATGTTATTCTCTGGTATGTATACACGCATATCTCTATCTCTCTTATAGTTTACATGTACGTGCTTCCCTCATCGCTCTGGTAGGTTTGTCTTGCACGTATTTTACAGTGGTACAAATATCCCAAATAGTCGATAGGCAGTTTTGTTTCATTCTTCTACCTTTAGTTAATACCTTCATTTCATTCATCAGTTCTCTGCATTGTCATGCGTTTCTAAAGATCTCAAGCCGTGCGAACAGCAGCAGTAGCACCAGACTTGTAAATCCGAGAGGGAAATCTATATACCATATTAGGCTTTGTGTGTGTACGCAAGGTTTATTGCAAAATTTAATTTCACTGCTACTGATTACATCCATATTATATTATTGATACAGTTGCACATCACACATTTTTATAAACCCAGCATAAACCCCGTATTTAATAATAATAATCACTTCAGTCAGAGAGGTCTGGCTCATGTAGCGCTTTTCTCAGTAAGAGCCTAACAATTTTTGTTAAAATGTACGAGCGATTTAATTGAGATTGAATTTACTATTTTAATAGAACAACAAAACAGCACCTAAAACCAAGCACAGCAACATTAATGAAATAGTATGCTTAAAGGTGAGTTGTATGAAGGGAGAGAGGAATATTGCACATTATTGTACAGGAAGGAGCACTACTTATTATTGGAAAGCTCGAGGATTTGAATCGTCTGAAGTTGACTGTATCGTATTGTATTGTCAGTAAAGAGTGTAAGTTTGATGTAGAAAAGGAAAAGAGAAGAACAAAGTAGAAAGGCTTATGTAGCTGTATGTAGCATCATCATCTATCAGGTGTAGTTTGTTAATAAACGAGCTGCTTCATGCTAATCATGCTTGTGTAATAAATGGCAAGTAAAACTACTACACAACAAACAAGCTTTTGTGGTGTAATAATATTGAACGAATTGCTAGTGTACGTTTAAATGTAGTCAAATGTAAAAGTACATTGTGTTCACTGTAAAATACAAAGTATATGCTACGGGCTGCAACTTGCTAACTGCACTGCTCAACTGTGGAAAGTGCAAGAGAGAGGAAGCTGACTACGCTGTTTATGAATACTTGAATAAAATAGAACCATTTATTGGCTTTGTCTAAGGAAAAAATAAATGTTGATGAAAATAGCAAGAAACTGAGAAAATGCAGAATGATTATGTATAATATTAGCATAATTAAGTAAAAGTGTGCGTTGATAGAAAATGCCGATTTTGCTTTTTTATTTGGTTCAATATTTCATTTGTGCAGGACAATAGAAGGACCAGCAGACTAAACGTTAAAAAAATAGACAGCAATGACAGTATATTTTTGGTATGACGGGTAGTAGTTACGCACCGCACCGTTTAGATTGCCTCTTTGTACCGACCGGGGTCGTCTAAAATGAAACTGGGACATTTTTAACTCGACATTTTGCTGAAGCGCACGTTTGACGTAGTTGTTCATATTAATGAATTGTAAATTATGCTTTTCCGTACCGCTGGATGAAAGAAATGTAAGGAACTGATGTAATTGTTATTTATTTATGGAATTCTCATAAATTTGACGTGTCGATAAGGTGTGGGGTGAAACATTCTCTGTCAATAAGGATATGGATAAAATCTTTGCTTTGTAAATCTATCAATGGAAATACAAAATGCTAAAATTGTCACAGAATACCACATAATTGGCTAAGCTACTTGGTATAATTCACACTGGTACGTCCCATCGTTTAAAAGATTTGTATTAAGCTTTAGACAATGTGCAAATATTTACTTTCCCCTAGTAGTGAGTGAGTGCCCCTGCTCATATACTACGAATCATGTCAACTCTTGTACTCGTATATATACTAGCAATTTTTTGTTGCATAGTTCTTATGTATGTCGATTCCAATAATCTACTTTACTTTGAAACAAATTAGGGTCAAAGTAAAGTGAAGCTGGAAGTATGACAAAACCACGGCTCATAATGAAGGCTAATTTACATACGAAGAATAAAGAAAAGGTCGTTAAAATGTCATTATTCACGGAATATCTTGTTTGAAACATTTCAGTTCTCGGATGATATGGGAATAGGAAAGGTGACATTTGGCTTTATCATTTATAGGTTGTGTTTATTGCTCCCGCGGTATCCTGAAGATTATGAAAGAATGATATTTTGAAACTGCCTTACCCATGACAGTTGATGCCGAACAATGTGAAAAAATAAATTTATTTTTTTATGCAGATGTCACACATACTCCGCAGTCCGCAGGCTTATAGTTTTTTATGTTATGAAAGCAACAGAAATAACACAACATATAAATAATAGTGATGATGTAGTAGGGTTTTTATAGTGCAAAAAGATCACCATTGCATCCGACAAAATATCGTCAGTATTCCGCCGGATATATGTCCTTCTAAACATTCATTAACGAATTACATCTAAACCTGGTTCCACCCTACAGAGTATTTGGTTTTCTGTACATAGCAAATACACAAATAAAAATGTATGGTCGATCGCAGTGTTCCAGACGATATTGTTTAAGCCAACGATTCTGAAACAATCGTAATTTATTCTTTGGCTACTTCCCATTCACATTATAAAAAGAAACAAAAATAACGGCTATTCTGCTGGAGTAGTTTGAGTGGGGCAACACATTTTAAGTTTCAGTTTGACAACGCCGTTCCGTATTGCATGAATACTAATAGTAGTGGTGGGTCTGCATGCCTGATTAGTCCAACAGAAACATCACAACAGAAGGCGAAGGCATAGGGCAACATTGCTGAATACACAAAAAATATTACTGGACTGGACAACGAAGGCTTTCATATATTATAGATTCATCCTGAAACAGTATTACAACTCCTACTGCAGCTTTTGCATTTAGAATAATTGAGCTTCCTTTGAAAATACTACGAACGGAAAAAATATTCCAGGGTAAGAGACCATTAATTCTGTCTACCACATACCAACTGGTGGTTCGAAGTACGTTGTGCTGGAGTTCCGATTTCTCTGCCACACGACACATGGGCATAGGTAGGACTTAAAAGCCTCCCCGCGTAAAGCTTATTTATTAAAAACTGTACCCTAAACAAAGACCAATCTATACATATATACACCCTACCATCCATGAAACGTCTCTAGTATTTGAGTGTTTGAGTCCCCCTTTTTATTGTGCATTTTGAGATTCCCTGCCGACTTTTTTGTATATTCTGTACTCTGTAGTTATACAAAAACTACGTCTAGCATGTTCACAGAAAGCAGACACCATACCACCACTGGTTGCTCTCCCAGGTCTAGTATCCCTATTTTATCCATTTCTTTCTTTTATGAAGGAAGCTGAACTGACAACGAACTGAACTGTTTAGGATGCGACCATATGCTTCTTTTATTCTGGCAAGCCAATGGAACAAAATCTTGCCAGCCTGATAGAAATGTCAAACGAGTACATTGACGTTTCGTGGAAACGCAAACGCGGCATATCACATACATTCTTATGACCTTTGGAAAAGGCTGCTTTGATACTCACTGGAGGTTTTGCCCATGTAGTTCCACAGTTTTCAATATATTTTATACACCTTGAGAGTGTCAATTAAAAATACACATAAAGGTTTCACTATATTGCTAAAACGGAACTACTTTTTTCTTCTTAGATTAAGAACAGCGGAAAACCATTGCGCATTGTCATGTTGAAGAATGAACAGTGAGTGATAATGGTTTTGATGCATGACATTTCGTCCATCAGACTATCATCCCCATAATGGTAACTTGAGAATTGCATGTATGTGTGTATGTATGTAGAAGGGTGCGAGGCCAATTCCTGGTGCAAAGTGCAGACACTATATACAATATACATTTTCTGATCACCACTCATTCTTGAACAAGTTATTATTCTTTTCATTCCGTCCGGTCGTTCATTTATAAATACATAGATGCTACTGAATTTCATTTCCCTTTTTCAATCCAAGGACGTCCAACGATGTCGTTCCGTACCAGCAGTGCTGTTAAGAAAAATAGGTTATACAACTCATGCATCGGGAAAACGTTCACTGAAGAAAATTTTTGAAGATTTTTTGATGACAATGAATTGTGGGAGTCGTATAGAAGGAAATTTATGGGCAACTCTTCTTTGGCAAACTTAATTTAATTCAATCTATTCAAAATTTTTGTATGACATGGGTACTTCAACACGCACGCCGTTCTTTCAGGTATAATTGAAGGGACCATCGGTGTTTTCTCTTGCCGTTTTATGTCATATTTAGCAATTTTAAAAATTACGATATTTTTTAGTTGCGAGCTTGGCAGTATGTAGAGCAGCGCATCAAACACGGGATGTCCCTTGAAAGAATACTCAAATAATATTCATTATTCACATAATTCATTTTCAACCTTTGCAAGGTTCGCACTGATTAATGACCTTGTCAAGCATATAATATAATATTTCTAAAATATATAATCATAACTGTACAGTTGGACCAATTTAAAATTGGAATACAATATATTTTGTTACGGCCATCTATCTTTATCATTGTCTAGTCATGCTGCTACAAGCTACTGTTTTTTTATCATAGTTTAACCTCTACGCGCGGGTGAACGCCCACACGATATTGCAGACAACAGTGTAGCAGTAGTACGTGGTCCGTTCGTTAAATCATTGACCTTGCTCATCGCAGCTTAACTACCATTAACTTGACTTATTTCCGGTTGTAGGTATCTCATGCTCTTTTGCAGTGCACATTTATGAATAGTTGTTTTGCAATAGTGTCGAATGACTGCTGCAAACTTTGCTCACTATCATCGTCCTGATTGATGATGTTATAGTTATAAGATGATTCGTGATCTTCTGGCCTGTTTGTCCAGACGAAATTATCATTGCCATTGACGTATACAGACAATATCGTTCTATTGAATCCCATGTACCGTTAATAAGCTGATTTCCGTCAGACCTTTTATTTACGATATTTAGAAACATAAATTAATGATTAAAATGTGCTACTTCCATGCAATGAACGAACAACAGTAACGTTGAAAAGCATCTCCCTCTCGTAAACAATCATCACAGACAATAATTGTCTTTCTATACGCAACATTAAATATTTATATGCAGTGCTGTACATTACCAACGTTTTGCAAGTGGCAAGCGCAAGGTGAACGTTTGTTTAAATAAAAACAGCCAGCAAAATCGCTCGAGTTGAGATTGTTATTCATTCAATTCACTTCTGCTTTTTGGTGACTGAGACACTATTACTCTTCTTTGACGAACAGATAACACGAGTACGAGTATATTTGCTCATGTAACCACGTATAAGAATATGGTAGTGGTGGAGGCAGACATAATATGTAAATGCGATGCATCGATTGAAGGCCACTGTATTCCCTTCACAAAGACTCGAACATGACGGAATGACATGGTATATAAAAAGCTGTCGTACCTGGCCCTCGTCAATGGCAGGCGAGGCCACAAAAAGATCATGTAACCTTATCAATGCTTTAAGAATGCAATAAAATTGTCATTAATGTGATAGCAATCTATCCACCACCACCACTACCACCGTCACCACCACCGTGTTGATACAAGTTTTGCTTTCATTCATTCTGTGACGACCTTAGATTAGGCCATTTTTTGCTCGTAAAATTTCTAATGCTGCTATTAATAATGAATATAAATAATGATAATGGTACACTATCCTCAGGTATATAGCCAGGTATACTTTGGTATTATTGTAATTATTTAGGCTAAGCTGGAGATACTGTCAGTGTGATGAAAGAAAACAATATGTTATTTCATTATTTGGGACTAACTGTTTAAATTAAATTATGATGTTATAATGTTGTTAAGCAGTGGTAAATTATATTAGTTGGAGGGTAGAATGCACCACCTGAAATTTGTTATTTATAAGATTTTTTTGTTTTTTTGCAGCATAAGACTGGACATCGAGCAACTTTAAGGTTTCTTGGGAATGAGGGGGTAAGTTATACGTTCATGTTCTATGTCGATCTATGCTGTCTCTGAAATGAAGAGTATTAATGAAGAGTCAGAGTATTGTTAAATTAAAAGTCACGTTTTCTTTGCTTTTCCTCACACCCCTTGTATCTTCCAGCTTTACCCTTGGCCTTGCTTCTGACATAGTGCAACATGCATCCTTTAATTTTCGCTGAATGTCATCATCTCATGTCGCTCCTTGTATTTTCCAACGGTTTATAATAGTTGAGAGCTGTTAAAATCAAAATAAGTGAACATAATATAACATATAGTGTTTATACAAACAAAATCTTCCTCGATTTCTAGTCCGTCGCTTCATATTATGAATATTTTAAACATCTTTATACTTGCTACTAGATCCTTTCGCATTCGTGCTACTGCAAACACGACATTTCTGCGTGTCAAGTAGCAATAATGAATGGAGTTTAGAATAGCCCTAGGAAAAGGGAAACGAGTGGAAAATACCATGTTTAGCCAACAAATTGAAGGAGAAATGAATAAACAAAAGTGACTCTAGTCACTCTGTAAGCCACAATGCTGAAATTCAAATAACAGTAATTTTGTGTCACACAATAAGGCATCTTTTTTGATCCCTGAAAAATGCGACACGCCACGCCACACCACCACGCACAGCTGCAATAAATGAGTGCTGACTATTATTATTGTTAGATACCTACTAAGGGTTAGGTACGTTCATGATAAGATGATGCAAGAAAAATTCTTTAACAATCATCACTATTATCACTCTCTTCATAATAATGAATGAATGAAAAGGGAGCCGCGCTTAGCAAGTCCTCATTCATTGTCGTCGGAGTATTTTCTTAATGATAAATAGCTCGCCATTTATGTGTGCTATATTATGTAGGTAACAGTTATACTAAACTGCAGTTCTGTAGTATGTATTTTCAGTGCTAGAAAGCATTTTTATAAGTGAGAGGATGGTCGTTGTCGCCGTACCAATATCGTTTCTTCGTTGCAATATGCAATATGTGAGAAATGTGGAGAGATATTGTTGTTGATACATGGTTTTACGCCACAATCTCTGAGCCTCTTTGCCGTCTCGATGATTATCATCATGCAGTCTGAATTTCAAATTAAGTTCTCCCTCTCTGTGAGTGTGTGTGTGTGTGTATGTGTAGTAACTAGGTATGAAGAAAGCAATTGTGTCACACAGAAAATAGAGAGACAGCGTAAAAGAACGCGTAACAACAAAGATATGTAAGAAGACATGCAGAGCTTCCGCAATCGTATATCAAATGGTTCGGTTCCTCTGTGACCCAAATTCAAATTCATGAAGGACCTCATCATCATCAAGATATATGTAGTTCTAAAGAGTTCTTTCTAGCTGCATAGCACTAACACTGACTCAGGCAGCAGCATATCGTACGGCGCGGCGCGACGGCGATGAGATGGAGGAGTACTGCTGGTATAAAAACTGTGGTGGGCTCAGTGGTGGTTGTTGCAGTTGCAGTTGATGATCATGATGATAATATTTGTCGATGAACAGACAGACGTTTTACTTTCGTTCGTCGTGGCGTTTGTATATGCCACACTACTACTGCGACATTACTGGGTACAGAAAAAGAATGTATAAATAGGGAAGGAAATAAGATGAGCAGTGAACATTTAGATCTTCTCTCGAGGAGTTTTGCTTTGCTATAGATTTTGTTATGAACCATTTTATCAGTTTCGGGGATCAACATGCATAAATCCCCGTAAATACGGATTACTCCAATCATGTACGTACACATTTATTTTACAAATTATGTAACACGTGCTGTTTTAAAAACGCCATGTTTGATCTCTAGTTTTACAATGTTCCTTGCCGCTGAGTCTGTGAGACTGTTGTGGAACATGGTCATATTGCATTGAAGTTTTGTTGGGTTTGTCTTTCATGTTCATTTATTTAGTAGTTAGAGAAGAAATTATAGCCATTAATACCATTTTTCAAAGTACATTTAACCAATTTAATAAAATTACTGCTACCAACAAAACCAAATCTGAAAATTTGAGGCTATAATGCAGCTGAAACGTACCATGTACCTATGATAAGCCGCATTTAGCTTTCCAATGGGCATAGAAAGACAACTTGACGACATGTCAATTTTACGTCATTTACGTCAAACCACACGCTCGCCCATTTATAAAAAAATATTATGCATTTTTACGTAATTCACAGACTCGCAGAGATAACTGGGATGGAGTGGAATGCGATTATATGAGCGTACCCCCTTGTTTTGCTACTTATTGTATTACTGTGTAGTCGTGCCTTGCCATAATCTGCGTGTGACATTAAATCCAATAAGATGATAAAATGATAATTATTATAATAGTAGCAATAATGACTGTGACTTTGTGCTATTGTTGTTAATGTTCTAATAATTTTGTTTCATCTCTGCCTTTTACAGCATAAAAGAGCGCTCGGTCAGGTTATGTGAATGTGAGAGTGATAATAAGAGGCATGCATATTGCATGTAGCTGAGGCAAATGAATATGAATGAATAAGTTAATTGCGAAAAGTATATTATATTATGTAGTATGCGATATGATATACCCGGATATGAAAACATTTTAGCAAAAAATGCCAAGCAAAGAGAGTTGCACACACAACATGAAGGCATAAAGGCAACAAATGCTTCGTAGACCTAGGTACCTCCATACGCAGTCATTGAGAATAGTCTGTCATAGTCATATTCAAAGTGAATCCACACATTTTACATTGCAATAACTTTGCGTGTTGTGTGTCCTGCAAATTTGTAAAGCGTAAGAAAATGTATCAGATGGACGCAACTGCTTAGACAAAAAGATATTAGAAAAATGTTTTGCAGTCCTGCGTACATATGTGTATTGTGAATGCGAAATTATCTACTAATGTGTCCTTTACACATTATTGCATTTTCCCAATTCCATTGTAATGCATTGCAACTTAAATACAAAAGGATGCATTATCAACCATTCTAGGAATAAGGCAAAAGGTGACCAGACAAACGTAACAAAGGGAGCACTCTTTGAAATCTGTACAATTTGTATCGACCACATTAGCGTTGCCCAAATTCTTCTTGCTTATTGGACGCACACGCACCACGTACGCTTTATAATAGTCCAATTTTTAAAAGTCTCAATACGAGTGTGCAGAGGAGGGAGGCGGAGGGTACCCACTACTGTAGTCTTAATCTATCGCCATCCTGCAATTTACTTGCTTAAAAAATTTTTGCTTGTTGCTCATTGGTCGATGTTGCTGGTACTACTTCTCTATTGCTGTTTTACTTTTTAGTATTATGTATTACTTCTACTAAAATTCCGTTCATATTTTTGCCAGTAACTATAAATAACTGTAGCAGCATTTATCATAGATCACGCGGAATTAATCTCAGAAGAGAATTTGTAAGGGGAATCTTGTTTGATGTGAACATGATAAGACTTTTTTATGCAAGCAGGTACTCTTATTGCTTTTATCACATACACAAGATGCAGCATTTAGGTTTTGCAGGAGAGGAACTTTGTTGCAGAGGTAGAAAATTTCAGGTACCCTCTGTGCATCTGAAATACATTTTTATGATGAAGACAAAACAACAAGTGAATGTTAAAGTAAACGTACAGTACTGCAAAAAAGGAACTAGTTGGAGCAACACTACACATCTATGACAGTAGTGCAGCGTGTAGTTTTAAGCTGTATGATAGCACATGCATCATCTCATCATCATCATATCCAAGCAAAATTTCTGCTAAATGGCACATCGATCATATGGTGTGTCAGTCAATCTTGCTGTTGAGTAGGTATAGATAGGCTATGCCGTATAGCATTTGCTACTACTTCTGCTACTTCAACAGGTGATAGCAATAAAAAAAAATGTTGATATTACTTGGTGGTACGCTTTTCTAAAAATGTAGAATAATATTTGTGCACTACAGCACAATGCCGTCATTAGATATCATCCATCCTTTACCTTTTTATTCCTGTAGCACTGAAGTTACCAGTTGTTATCATGAGGTCTGAGCTAAGAGGTATGAAAGAAGAAGGAACGAAACAGTTAATGTAAACATTAATATTGTCGGAAAGCACAAACTTTGTTGTAAAAGATAAGCTTTGCCACCAGTTTATTGGTCAGACTCAAGTCAGTCATATAATACTCATTCATAAACGTACCGCAATTTCTAGTACATTCATTTTGTGAATTCTATGCTGTGTGTGATTATTAGTGTTATTGGTATACGGGGTATCACGAGCATCAAGTTAAAGAGAAAGTGAACCATTGTATTCCGCAGTGCACCATTCATTCTTTTGTAGGGTGCCAGGCTGCCATTTTGCGTTTGGTACATTGCTGAGCTGTTGCTGTGTCATCGCAAAGTCTCAGACAAAGTTGTAAAATCCTATTGTTTATGAGAAAAAACAAGGAATGCTAATAATTATATGCATTTTTCGATCGGTGATTGGTGAATGAATGTAGGCATGATTATGATTTGGTCGCATCTTATTGCGTGAACGCTATGAGGAATGCTTTAGCTTTGAGAGAAAAATAGATAATGTTGACAGCTCTTGAGCTTACATTAATGGATTACTTATCTCGTCCACCTTAATAGTAAAAGTATCCTATAATGTCTAGTTGGAAATTATGACTGTTGTTGGGTCGTCGCTGATTGTTACAAATGTGGTTACAAATTATTTTATTATGAAGAACTGGCATTTGATGAAAGCATAACGCATAGATAGTTGTAAAATCTAGCAATGAGTCATTGAGTGATTTATCTTGGAATTTCACAATAAGCTTAAAACAATATTTGGTGTGTGTTGTATAACTTCAAAACAGGGTACCGCTTCCGCACAAAATTTGTCAAATACTAAATTATGCAGCTATTAGTTTGTTTTACGACTGTAAATTTCCAGAGTCGTAAAATCATAAAATACAGGTGTTCATGAATGATGTTTAAAATCAGTAGTCAAAACATGTCTCAAGGCCATGATGTTAAATATTTTTACGGCTTCTGCAAAATTTGCTGTCAGCATATGTATGCTATGCACTCCGGGGAGCAACGCCACCCGCACGTGTTAACGTGTTGAGCGATAGATGAGTACCAGCAAGAGATTCCATATATAAAACTTTTCCAAAACTTTTTGCAGGGGCGCCAGTTGTCAACATTTTAATTCCTGGTGCTTCTCTAAACTTGGCAGAAATGGATTGCCGGTGGGATTCACAGACTGACAACGCAGAAAGAGAAGTTTATATACCTCACAAACTACTCTGCTCAAGTTAAAAGTACTTTCTTAGGTCACATGGCCGATAGAATGATTGATAGATGACGGGTAGAGTAGAGCGGCGGCATAGAACAGGAAATAAAAATTGGTGCTGTGAAATAGAAAGATGCAATCGTTGTTGTTACACGCATTAATGGATTTTCAACTATTGATTCATGATTATAAATTACTATTCATTCGATAAGGAGTACGTGATGAATGCACTACATCTCAAAAAAGCATAAGACAAGTTCGTTACCTGTAGCAGATAAAATGTATTTAGAGTGCCATAAAGAAAAGATGAGCTGACATAATACATACTACTTTTACTTTTTCTAACATGAATCGGTACATGTTTTGTTGAACGTAGCAAAGAGTTTTAAGAGTCCACTTGGGGCGATCAATTGATGAACGATTTTGGATGTGCCACAAACAATATGACTTGAGCAATTTTTTATTGTGCTTCTTATCATCTTCACGTTTTTTTCAATATGAACTGATTAAGTAGGTATCATTTTGCGTGAATTTGGTAAAAGTGTAATGAACTGACAGAAAAACAAAAAGCAATTAATTTTAGAGTCTAAATTCACAGCTTATCCATATTCGGTATTTGTATTACATCAGCGATTGCCACGCGGTGGGTCCTTCGCCCTAAATTTGAAAATTTGTAATTCGAAAATGGCAATTTTGATGATTACGTAACAAAGTGTGAAAGGGTAGCTCGGGAAATGGCTTTTTTAATTTATCTATGAAATTAATGGCGTGTACGGTATAGAAAGTTTACTTTATAATGGACTCTGCAAATATATGCAACTCTTCCCGCATTCAATTGGCAGACTTGCAATTTTTTTACCCCTTTTAGGTAGGCAATGGGTACCGTCAACCTTATGGCTTTTACAACTTGTACTGTGATATTGTGTAGTTTATTTATTAGGTACGACTGATCTAATAAATGTATACGTTAATCTGTTACAACACTATTAATAACGTTCAACGTATATGCTGTCATTTAATGAGGAAATTATCTACTTAAATTGTCAGTTTAGTATTTAGTCAGATGAGGCAAGGTAAAGCCGTAAACACGAAACGCAAAGTATATATCATGGGTTAGTGTAAGGGCAAATTGAAAGAGCGAACATTTTACTCAATTGTCCAGCATTGCATGGTGGAGGTGCCCGTTGTCGTGAGTGAAATTGCGTAATAAATAAGTAGTTGCTGCATTCAAACCTGTGTGGAGTATCGAAGAGTAGTTGTATGTATCTATTGGGAATATGGATTTTGTTGAGGATTCTGTAAGTAGTATTGATATAACTTATATTCCATGTTTTTTTCTCAAGTTCAAGGTAATCGAGGTACTAAAAATGATGGGTGTCAATGATGTTGGCGAATGAGGATGTAGCTCTATGTATTGGCGAGGATGCTTGTGAGGAGCATTACTTTTCACAAAACGAAGTGATGTAAAAAGCAGCATGATAATGACGTGATCATCATCATGGTCGTGAAATGCAATGCTTCACTTTTTACACAACCTTGTGTGCACATAACTTATATGTTAAAATGTGGTCCTAAAAACCTGCAAAAATGCTTGACGCTTTATCACAACTCGCCTGTAGAGAAGTTTGCAAATTATTAAAAATAAGTTTTTTTTTGCCTTGGCTCATTTACAGACTGAGTTTACTTACCTAATAATAAACGATGAAGTCTATAAGTACAATCATTACCAGGAAGTTGGTCAGTTAGGCGGTGATTTGTTGGAATTTAGGTTTTTGATTGGTACTTTGCTAAAAAAAAATCTTGGTTTATAGCGTATTGTAAGCCCATGCTTATGCCCATGTTTTCTTACCTGAATCCGAATTATCAAACTCTTTATTGTAGCTTATACTTTATGTATGTTTTAGGGCATTTTGGGTTTACGCAGCCCAAAAACTTACCAACAGCGTACAGCGAACATACATATCACATATATGCACCATTCAATTTGGATCATTCTTCTCTGATCACTCGTTAGTGCTATTTTTAGATGTGCAAGCACATGATAAAATGGTAGTTATTTGTATTTTATTAGTGATGTAATTTCAACATGTATGTACATGAATATTATGATTATATCTACATGCAAAGCCATAGATTACCCTTCATAAAATCGTGTATCCTCATGTGATTAGGGTTTGATTGCCCACAGTCACAAGTCAAACCATTGCCGTCTCGCCTCATAGAATGTTTGTTAGTCTGTGTGTTTTCGCACGATTTAAGTTTCCACGATTCGATAAAATAACAAGCTGTATTGTTATCCGCACAACCTTTTATGTACGTTTGTGCGCGACCAATACCGATCATTACCTTAACCTTAATGATAGTTGATCGACGCATCTTTACCTATGGCCACATCGTTCTTATAAATTACCTGATTCAGATGGTTTGTTAGTTTGCTGCCTTTTACTAGGATTTGTTGATACAAAACTTAACAATTTTGGTTAAATCACAGAAAAAACTGTGTAAATGGGTTGACACTCCCCAATTTAATGATCAAACCTTTCCCACTATGCGGCATGGAAACCATTACATTGTTTCGTGTTACCTTAATATCCCCAGTCCCGCAGTCACGAACAGAAAGTTGAAGCATTATAATTAATAGCTTGATAAGTCTAGTTTATAATAATATATTTCTTTACACGAGTCCTAATCCTACGCTAAATTGGGTAGCCGGTAGCAAAACATTTGCTGTTATACAATGTAGACATTTTAAAGGGAAATAGAGACAATAAATATATGCGCTACCAGTAATAATTAATTAGTTTTCCTTCCAGTATAGATGTAGGTATATATTTACGAATCTATGCAATTAATTTGCATCCTGTGTAATTATTTTTTGTTGAAACAAGAAATTATGAAACTATATTCCTACGTTGCGTTGTGTAAGCTTATGTCATGATTGTTAACAATTGTCATCATCCCATTAATAATTAGGCATCTATATAAAGCCTGTTGTCTTTTATCAACTATAAATTGCTATTTTTAACAAGTCCGTTTGTGTATTATATGCTGAATACTGACTGACTGCAACTGGAATAGACAAGATCAGCAAGTGTAAAATGAAATGTGGCACCAAAATAGTCAACCGTGGCGTGAGTAGGAGTAGGTTGCCTGTTTGCGTCCTTACGTATTTTTGTTCTCCTCAAAATAAAGCACCATGACTTGCCCAAAAAAATTCACCCATACGGAGCTTTATTATTCTATTTTGGTCCAGACCTCACCAGCGGCGCCTTTACACTTACGAGAGAATTTTACAGCCGCCACCACCTCTTATTGTTAGTAGGAATGTTGGACTATATCGTATCGTAACCTAATTGAGTCTTGCTTGACTTGAGTCTTTAGTGCTTGGTACCGTACCGTGTTAGTAGTCTGTAGTGGTTGTAGTAAGTAACGCAAGTTAACAGCTTGAGAATCTTCTATCAATGTTCATCTTATAAATGTATAGGTATGGGTAGTACATGGTAGAATAAAACAACCCACCAGGGACAACTACACTAGGAAATGAAAGTTACTTCCATTATAGCATTTTGTACGTTTTGTTGTTTTATAACAACTGGCGTGGATAGTCTTTCAGAAAGCCGTGCTAGGTTTATCGTTGATAATGTACAATAACAATGTAAGGAAAAATGAGTATTGAACTTTATTGTGAAAGTGAGTTTCCTTGAATCTTCAGGGTATACCTACAGATTTTCTCACGTAAAAGCTTTTGCGTGATGAAATCTGGAGCCATTTCAGCGGGATGACGTCATTCGTTTCTCTGTTGCACTCGGTTAAAGCAGCGTTGTTGTGGATCGGATGAAAAAAACGAGAGAACGAAAAGAAAAAAGGCTGATGATAGGCTGGTAGGTAGGTAGGCATATGTTTGGTAGGGTCACGGAACGAGCAACGATGAATGACGTTTATACATTTCCAATGATACATTTGCGTAGGTGAACTAACTTTTACGCGAACTGAGCAAACCAAATGCATTGCACAATATGGACTTTAAGCGTTTATTTTACAAACGCACTGAAAGTTTTTTATGTAAAAACCCCAACGTTTCTTTGTGATTTTCCGGTTGTGCGGTTCTTAAACTTAAAACGATGTTTGTCTTCAATTAATGCGTAAATGCCAAGTAGTAGTAGTAGATATACACTCCCAATTACTGTGGGAGACACTAAAACAGCAATGCTGAGAGCGTGCCACCTGCCTGGAAGGTATTATGCATTAATAAGGTTGCTGTGTGGTTTCCATTTGGTATGAGCAATCTGGCATTACAAAAGAAAGATTTTTGAGACAAACTTTTGTATATATGCTTTTATACCCTAATTGCATTTACGAAAGAATACGAATGTCCTATTTTGTTTTTCATCCTCTTATATTTTTCGTCACAGCTTTGGCCTTGCTGACTGAATATGTTGCCAAAAGCGCAAGGATACATTACCCGTGCATGCTGCATTTGACAGTCTTGCTTTATTTACATTGATGTTGTTTATTCCATTTATTAATCTGTCAAGTCCACAAGCGCAAAGAAAGTATTCATTAGATAGCGTCAGCAGAACTGCAGTTTTCTCCTTCATATTGGTTATTTTTGATGACGACAGTCTGAAATGTTTTTTCGTAAACTGTACTCAAGATAACGACAGGTTATTTCATAGTTGGACTCATTGATCAAAGGGCAGTCACGGTAATAACATTGATTAAGTGTGTTCATGTTATGTTAAATGGACATGATGATATTAACAAATTGTTGTAGCTGGCGTCTCTACATTTAAATTTCTTTAAATGACCAGGAATCTAATTATGCAATGGGTTCACTGACAACTGAGAATATTAATCATCTTTAAGCCATATTCTGGCTTCCTCGCTAAAATTATAAAATGTTTCTTTAAATTCCAACTATACGTGTGTATGGCGTACAATGTTTAAGTAGAAACATTATTAGTTCAGTCACGGTTCTCATGAAGGAACGATTCAATGATCTTTTTAACTTCCTGCATGTCTTGTTATCTTGTCTAAAAAATGAGATGTTAAGTTTTTGTATTTGGAAAAATCCGGAAGTTGGCACCTATCATGCATATACTCTACGTACACAGCGACGGCATCATCTTGCACTGCTGCAATACATTTATCTGTTTTCCCTTATAAAGTTATCTCATGTTTCTTCAATTTAAACGTATTCTCTACTTTCTGAATATTCCTTTTACCTTAACAGAGTTCGCAGAGGTCGAGTTGAGATCAGATCATCCTAGGTAGGCATTTCGTAAATCATCGCAGGGAAATTCATGTTTTGGCTGTAGTAATATTTACGCGGCATGTTGTTGAATAAGCATTGAAAGAACAAGTAAAAATGTACCCACAGGGAAAAGGAAATGTGTATTGCAATACAGGAATAGTATGTGAAAAAGAAATTGCCACGATGATATAAGTATTTTCATTTCCCTTGAAATGATTCTGGTAGCGCCGATGCCGATGGCATGAGAAAAGTGGTGAATCGGGAACAACGTCCAGCATTTCTTTCATGGTACGCTGAACGTTAAATATGTAAACTGCACAGCAGCAGTGAGATTACGTCTTCCTGTCTGATTTTGCAGTGGCAGTTGCTTTTTGGAGATTTAATTTTCTCTCTGTGCTTTATACTTATACAATGCCAAATGAATTCTTATACGGAACCTGAAGACCTCAGGTATAGATGCATATCTGGCTTGTTTATCAACGTTGATTCTGTTTTGATGAGTTACGATTTGATATATATTGCGTGCTTTTCGAGAGAGTTTTTAGCAAAGAGAGAGGAAAGACTAAATATTTTTTTCAAAAAATATTCGTAACCTTAAAACATGTTTCGTTGTACCTTCTTCTCATGTACACAAAGCAATTTATTTTCGGGGGGAAGAGCTCACTCCTTATAATGAAAAATATAGATATTAGCTTTCAGCTACATGAGCAAAGTAGAAAAAATAACAAAACAATAACGAAAGGGAGACGGTGAAGTAAGCGAAAATAATGTAAACATCTGAATTAATCTGTGCCTGTGTGAGTAAGCACAAGGATAGATAGATAATTCACATTGCGCTACACATGTTAGGATGCACAACAACACGGATAAAATGTGTTTTTTTTCTGAAAGGGAGCCACATTACAGGCACATGAACATCTGCGTCTTTCGATGCCCTTGTGTTGTACTTTTACCTTTGAGGCTGCGCACAAGGCTAGAAACATGCTTTCATGGAGTTTAAATGACAGGAGAATAAGAATGATGATAATTACGTTGGACTGATTCATTTTTTGGAAGAACGTCGCGTTCATAAAAAGCTACCCAACCCCAACAAACAACAGAAATGGCTGCAGGAGACAAATCTAGTATACCTACATGCCTATTATTATCGTTTTTACATTATTGTCTGCACACAAGCTGCTCATGAAGTTAGCCAAATTTCATGCTCATTTATACCGCTTCAACGTAGTGTATTATTTTTCTCATCTTGATTATCTATCACACACACACTGAATGTTTCAGAGCGGCGAAGTTATTAAGGAGAGGAAAAGGTGGTTGCCAACCGTACAAATAAACATGGTTTATCAGCACATTATGTGTAGCACATACCTATATTGAAACAAGCGAAACAATTTTTTGGCTTCAGTAAGATCACCGTGTTTTTTTCAGCACGAGATTTTATATTCGCATCCATGCATGTAGTAGGAGAATGTAGTAAGTTGGACAAATAATATACAACTACGTGTTTGGTTTAGGGATAAAATTTATCATTATACATAATACATACATAAGTAACTGGCAATAGCGATATCGAAATGAAGTTGCGACGGCACAAACCCGTATGATTTCTTCATAGAGATAGAAGATAGATAGATAGAGATTTCAAATGAAAACGAATCAGTATTGGCCCAGTATAAGTAAATAGTGTGAATGTACCACTTTACATTTAGACTTAAAACCTGATTTTGCTCAAATGCATACCTCCAGACACTCACCTTAAAACTGGTGTATTTTTTGGAGACGATTTTTGTGCTCACACAAGTAGCATCGAGATTTTTGGTGCACAACAACAACAAATGATATGTGTAGGCAATATATTCGTTTACGTTTATCACTTTTCTAATAATTCTTCTCGTTTACGTGTTTGTGTAGTGTAGTTTTCATCATCACACCACATCCTGCTTTATACGAAGTAATATTAATGACAAGATACATGATACCTAAAAACATCCACGCAGGCCAATTCGCCCCCTACCATTACAACCACCACACGTACATTTACTTGTAATAGATTCTTAAATAAGTGTAGGGTTATCCACCTAACATGACTAACATTACCACTATTATTATTTAGGTTCTATATTATGGTTTGTTGAAGAGTGAAGCGCATGTGGAATTTTACAGCTGTGAATAAAAATGAATATGTTAGCCAAGTTCTGTGCATACCGAACTTATTATTACTCATCATTATCATCATCATATTACAATGTTACGATGTATTTCTGCATGCTAAAAAAATGCCTGCAGCTACACAGATTATATTTGAGTGTTTGAGTATTTGTATACTGTGTTCAGTAGTGGAATGACTTGACGATCATCATCAATCTGCTGCACACGTACACACGGGCCAAAATTGTAACATTTTACCAAGTACATTGGAGGAATGTAGCATACAAAGTACACGGTCTTGTGGTACTGTTATTGGCGACTTGGTAAAGTTTTGTGATGATTCTATTATTATAAGAAGCAATGTATGTATGTATGCTCTCAGAGCTTAGACAGGCATCCATGTATGGCAAGCTTGCGTGCACAGCTAGCATAATGGATATAGAGAGGAACGTATGGGTATTTAATGTTTGCTAATGATTATCTCTCTAATGAAAAAATCCGTTAAGGGGTTTGGTCTGTGTAAATGCAAGAAAACCATGGGTTGAATGAATCATTAAAGTAACAACTCGTTTCACTAGTTTTCGAGCGAGACTCTACATACTAGCAAATGTATTTGAGGAGGTGGTGGTGGCTGAGAATATGACTGGTTTTGCCGGCTGGTGGTTTTGGTGGCTTGCGATCTGGTATATAAGAGCTGAGAAAACTCTCAGTCTTCGCCGTGGTGCGGGCCCGAGTTGAATTTTGTTGATTCAATTCAAAACTCCCAAAATCCACTGGCCTTGTGAGGAAACGCCATATTCACCGACTTGAGCAGCAGCAACAAGAAATATCAATAACTGCATTAGTATAATAGCAAATCGGTAGTAAACTGAGAAAACTATTTTTCGTCTTTTTACCATAGAATTTCTATCCCATCACGTATCCAACACATTCTGCAATTGCAATAGCTGTACATATTGTAACATGTTGTACAAATTTTCTCAAACATTTTTTAATCTTTCAAGTTGCTGCTGCAATTCCTCATAGGTGACTCCTCTTGTGGGAGCAACACTTTTGCAAAAAAAGTTTCTTTAGTGGGTATATTGACTCATCGTCAGTACCACCCATGCACTCCCTTTCTGTCTCACTTTTTACTTTTAAATTTGCCCTGAGTATTTATTACCAAGCTTATTTCATCCTTTTTAACTATGCCTGCTTACTTAAAAATTTCTAATACATACACCCTCAGCTTGACGTACTTCACGCATTTGTATCGTTTCACTTTATGTACCCTCTCTGTACCTATTAAACGGAAGTCGTAAATTTAAAAAATATGCTTATTGCGCTTTTGCTTTCATTTGAACTTGATTTTTCGCTGGTGCTATTATATATTCTATCCTGCAATCAAGTGCATCTGTATCCGAAATAAACTGTAAAGATCAACCAGGCGCCGGCGGCTGATAATATAGGTATAACCGCTGGCGTTATAAAAGGGGTATTGGTATCGTTGACCTTACATTTAACTCGAGAGTGTGCAGTGTACAGTACACAGAATATACTGTATACAAACATTTAAGTTATTTGGTAAAAAGGTGAAGGCACAGCGGAATTTTTTTACGACTTGGTTTGGTGATGTATGTAAACGCAAACAATACATCACTTATTATTATTATTATTGTTATCCGCCAAACAAAGGTCCTTTTTGCAATAAGTAGTGCAATAACCCAGTCATTGGAGTGGTAACATACTTACCTAATTCAGTATGTAGTTCAGTCAGGTGGAAAGTTTAAAAAGAAATGTATGGTAATCAATTCAAGTCATAATTATTTAGGAGCTCGTAAAACAGCGCGGCGGTGAAGGCGACGCAGGTGATAAAAAGTTTTCGGTACCTACCTAAGTGCATAATTCATTGAGACTCTGCTGTCGTTTATTATGCACACACAGCCATAGAATCACATTATAATGATGGTGGTACTTATTATTATAGTCGTGGTAAACTATTGGTTTGTTCGATTGAGGCAAGTACGTAGCATCACCACCACCGCCGCCGCAAGCATCAACAACTAAAAATTACTCTCTTGCGATTTGCTGTAACTGGCTTAAAAAGAAACAAAACCCTTTTTGCAACGTAGCACTAAACCAAGATGTATATATGGGGGCTGGTTAATAGTGTTTTAGTAGACGTAGTAGCTACATTTTAGAGTGAGCAGTTGATGTAGAAAAAAATCTTTAAGCAATAATAATAATAATAATAATGCGCCTACACACAATGACAGAGAGCGTGAATACATTTTTATTACTTGGATTCGTACTATGTTGCACGGTGTTGCCTGCCACTGCAGTGCAGTCTTTGTTTGCGAGCCTCTTATAAAAAGAACGTATAAAGTAATCTTTGAAGCAAAAGAACTTTTTGGGTCAGGCTATTTTTGGAAGGAGTTTCATATGCGACCGTTACTTATCCTAAATACGTTCGCTAATATCAAAGAGTTTGATTAGGTGGCGCTGCTGCAATGGTGGCTGCTTGGGGAAGCGTAGAGTGTAGGTACATTACTGTTTACTGCCAATAATGCAACAGCTTCACAAAACTTGACACTTTGCAACCGTAGCGTTTGTATTGGGTTTTTGTGTTGTGGATATGATTATTACCGTCATCATCATCTTCGTTACATACAGTGCAGCCCAAGTATAAGCTTATACTTATACTGATATACGTACACAACCACAGAAAGTGGTGGTTGGTTGGTGGTGTATACGAAAAGTTTATCGAAGTATAACATTGTACGGGGAAATTCAGTGATTATCAGGGAGGTTTTGTCATCAAAAAGTTGTCTTGTAGTGAATGTGATCGCAACGTTGATTTTAACACAATATTCTATGTTGCTTCCCATTTTGAAGTATTATTCAACATTCATCTCGCGTACACCATTAAACCAAACCATCTCTTTCAAACCTTCATAAGGATGATGATTATGTAGGTAAAACGAGCAATTCAGCTTTGTGTCCGTGTCTACATTTTGGTCATGAGAGTATAAACACTTCACTTATAGTGTTGTGTTTATACATATATAAGAGGCAGTTGCGTTATATCAGCAAACGGTATGTATATAGGAGATGGATTTTCAGATATCTGCTCTGCTTGGTATATTGCGGCGGCACAAACGTAGAAGATATCTTTAAAATTTACTTATCTCTATCTCCTTGAAGTGAGATTATTGCACAATGGCGTTGTAGTATTTTGGGTTGGTTGGTGAGGGGGACGAAGATGAGGATACGACGATGATCGTGATCATTTTTTTGAAATCTCTTTTGCCAAGATTTGCAACCAACAAGTTTACAACAGCCAAGCATAAAGGCATTCAAAATACAAACACCTTTAAATCAGTTATTGGAATTTTCGCTGCATATAGTTTTTATGTTTCACTGCATATGTGTTGCTGTTTTTATTAAAATAATGAATTGTGGATTACTATATTGTGCTCTTACCTACCCTTGCCTGTCACAATGCACAGGCTCTCGTACAGCTTATGTTAAACTCTATAAAACATTGCAATTATTTGCGCATTCGAATTACGCGTTTGTATGAATGGACGTAAGCAGAATAGCAAAAAGGCTTGTTTAGAGAAGCAGGATAGTAAAGTAAGAACAAAAATTACATGTAGCAAGAGCAACATGACTAACAAAAAATACACATGCTGATGGCTATATTAACATTCAGCCAGCATATTACAATTGGGTTTTTTTTGTATCGTGTATCTCTCTATTACTTAGACATTAGTCTTATTAAATGTGATACTGCACGGTTGGCTGTATCTATGTATGATGCAGGAAACCTACTGCGAACGAACGGGGAATTTTGAGGGATATTTTGCTGTTTTATCCTCGATCCTTATATAAATAAGCCCATTAACTAACAGGTTTCTCAAGTATATGATGTTAAGAATCTGTCGATTGGTTGGCCTGTTCTAGAGTTTTTTTTCGCTGCTGACGTCCGTATCTTTGTGGGTGTTTTGAGGTGGACTACTAATGGGGGCAAATCATGTGTCAAATGTACTTGAAAATAACCGCTATAGAAGTTTTAAGAGTATTATATGCGTATTGTAATGCATCTTTTAACTTGTAAAATATTTTGTAGCTGCTTTATGATAGATTAGCAAATAACAGATTCCCCATTTTGCAAGATTGCAAGTCGGTTTAGTGAAGATTACAAAAGATTATTTGGCACGTTGGGGAAAACGGGACCAACGGAAAGGGGAAACGGTTCAAATGAAAATGAAATTCAAATTTTGTTTTGCGTATTTGGTTTTGTTTGCTAAATAACATCTGCTACTTTACCACTACTATTATTTATGTACATCATCGCCGTTGTCACACGATCTTGATTGTTGTTTTTTTCCACTGCTCCGTACTTTGGATTCATGTTCAGAATTCACGTAATGAAGCGGTGTGGTGGGGGTGAGATGACCTTTTTGTCGCATGATCGCAATAAGTTCTCTGTTGCTACATGATAATCAGTGGATCATTATAATATTATTAGCATCATTGCTGACGTTTTATTTCGCTGATTGGCTGATCGGGAGTGAAACTTGGGATTGTATAACTACTTGAAAAATACAAGCTGCTTTATGGGCTCTTTGGTGACATTCACGCGTGTGTAAAAATGCTAATAAATGTAGGGTATAAAAATGTTCCGATATTAGGTTGAATCCGACTGTAGATAGTGATATGAAATTTGAAGAGAAAATGGGATTTTCCTACGATTACCATTCCCAGCTCATCCAGCAGAGAAGGTGACATTTAAATCCATGTTGGTAATACAATGCAGGAGAGAATTATCGATGGAATAATAATGTGCAAACAGTTGGTGCTGGGATACATAGAAACAAACAAGTGTTGAGAGCGTTATATGTCAGTCACAAAAAAAGCAAAGCACGCCCGAACTTATCCAAACTGTAGTAGAATAACCTAGTCCTCGAAAAATTAAGTTAAATGGCCTAAGGGTAAAATCATGCTCAGCGTGATCATCATGGTGGTGGTGTGATAAGGTTTATCTTACCACATATTTGTCAGTTCCATTCAAGTACATACATACATGTGTACGTGTTTTGTACAGTCTAATACAATAACCGCACTGCATAATTCAGCATTCAACCAAAAAGAAGCACATATAGGATGGAATTGGGTTTAGGATACTAAAACCTTGAAATTGTTCCTTCTTTAAGTCTTCGTGGCTCGTTTCTTTTACAGCTACTCAACAGCTGTCTTTTTGTTGAAAGTTGATGGCCATGGATGGTTTTTGTTCTGTCTGCATTACTCTGTAAATGTGTGCATTTGCGTTGTTGCCTTCTATTATAATAATATGATGAAATAGAATCCTATCGAAAATGCGTGCACCTTGCAACAGAGTAAAACGTGGAGATTGTAGATGTTGGCAGCTAGCGAAGAAAAAAAGAACAACGAAAAATGAAGCTCATTAAACAATTTATGTAGTTTACGTAGAGAGCAGAACAAAGGGAGTATGTAGGAGTATTTAAATGGGTAACAAGATAAGGGAATACATAAATTATCATCGTGAAATGCAGTAAAATGTAACGAATAAGTGTTCGTTTTTAGTTAAAAGGTTGGTATAATTTAATCGCATTATAAGAGAGGTTTGCTAGATTTATTTTCACAAGAAAACTGATCCCACTGTTGGAAATCCTGTTGTCGATAATATTGAGTTTCCTATTAGCAGTGTAAAAGTGTAATTAAATATGCACACAATGCACACTTGACGCTGCCCTGTTGCGAAATTATGCTTAAATTGCTTTGAAATCTGAACCCCGTTTCACAATCAACTATTTTTTTATTTTGTCCATTGACCATCCTGAATTTGTAATTTGTTGGCAAGTAGGAAGCCATTAGGTCATTTAATTTAGAATGTACAATGCCAACATTTTTTGCAAACATTATTAAATTATTTCATCCGCAGAAGAAAACACGGATTTAAAAAAAAGAAAACTGCTTGTAATAAATGTATTTTATATAAAATATTATATACAATTCACTTCTTGTAGCTTTGATAGAATATCGTGGCAATGGTGGTTTACTGTTTTACTGTTGACCAATAATGTTTTTGAAGGTCAGACAGAATAGGCTGTAATTGAAACGCATACCTTCCGTTCTTCTTACCAACCGTATACGTTAAACCGAAGACCGACACGCATTTCCACGCGTGCTAGCGATCGGGTAGGAATCCCACGGCCGGTGCATAATGCAAATCATATGTAAATATAATACATATTTTATATAAATGTTTTAGTTGTATTGCAGAACAAAATTTTCAACTTTACATTGTATATCTCGTGAAAGTATGAGGACATATGTGGACTTGTGGACACTCATTAAAAGATACACATTCGCTAAATTACATGCGTATCTAAATGACGATTTTGTGAACAATCAAAACCAAACTAGTGCCATCTGCCATTGTTGCTTTGCTTACACAGTCAACAGTAAATGTAGCTCACAAATGGATAATATTGTGCATGTCCCCTGTCCTATAAGCAAATATTCTTCAGTTTGCATACACTAACTGGAAGCTACATAAAAATGAACATTTTTAAAGAGCGATCTTCTTCTTGTCAGTTGTATTGTACGTCTTAAAAAGTTCAAACTAGTCGGACAGGATATGTTGTAACTTTGCAAAGAACTTACGTATCATCGTTAGTGAAAAATTTACTGTGCATTTACATATGCGCTGCACTTACATAGGTATACGCCTCTTTGTATTCTGCCTGAACGTTTATAGTGTAGGCATCTTTACTACGTTTTATTTTATTTTTATTCTGAGAAGCCCAGCTATAGCGATGGAGTGGAACAGAAAAAAGGGAATGATAATGATTACCTTGAAGTAATGAAGTGAACGTGGAATGCTATTTAATATCATGGTCACTTGGACTATGTGTTCGATAGTTTACCACATTAAAGCAATAATTTCCTTGCATGTAAGTTGTTTGATTCGATATCGAATCTTTTAAGGATGTACCTAATATTGTCACGTTAGATGCCTACCAAAGTTGTTATTAATCAATCAATCAATAATGATATCTCTGAATGTATTTGTATACTTCTATGCTTTTACCATTGGTTCCTATTGTATCTAGTTTAAACAAACATGCATAATTTGAAGAAATTCGCCAATAATTAACCAGTAGGCTATTTTCATACTGGTGCTGTGCTTATTGACGCAATTACAATGGTATGCATAGAGAACTGGCAGCTTTTCTGGATTGACGACGATGTAGTGTTTTTCAGAGTGTTGTATTGATATAGAAATGATAAAAAAGGGACGTGATCCATATAAATACGTTTTATAGGCATGCTTCCATTTGCTAAGATATTTTAATGTTCAAGAGCATTAAAAATAATATGGAGAATAAGAGTTCTACGGAACGAGTTCAAACAACAGCAGCAGATGTATGAGATCATTTGTGGTCTTTTAGCTTGCTTCATTGTGTATTGTGTATCTGAGAAAAATAGAGGAGCACATAAACCTTTAAATACAAAAATCTCGGTTAATGATGACACGATTATGAAAAAATAGGTTAAATAAACTTCAACACATTGTACAACGCCTCGATTGCTGGACATGTCGATTGGCCGGACTGTTGTTACATCTTCAATCTTCATGATATTATGGTCTATTGGGGATTAATGTGAATTAAGGAAGTGAAAACCCTTCATCAATCCTCATTTTATTGTAAATATTGTATTGAATCAGACAGAGAAAAAAATCTGCCATTAAACATTTTATAGTTTTGTTATTAAACTGCATTAGTTTATCTTTAAACAGTTTCAAGAAGCATGTATGTAGAGTAAGTGCATCTGCTTGTATGGGAATGAATAAATAATTTACGAAAATAACAAGCTAAGTGTGGTGTTTGTATGAAGGAAAATCGTTTTCATATTGGGTGCCAATATTAACTTGTTATTTTGGATAGTTGAAGATTCATTTTTATCAGCACATTACTATTTGTTATACATTTATAATTATTTTGCTGAAACATTTTGCAACGGCACGTAGTCTTTCGAAGTTATCTATGCCAATGTAATTTAATTTTTACGTGGTATGACGAGGCTATCGGAGAAGTTCATAATTTGGTTACAATGAGTTTTACAGGTTGGTCAAACTATAAATAGTTTTTGAATGTAAGGGGTTACATATAATTACCAAATGTCTATTTTGCACTAACGCTATATTCTATAATTAAATTACGCTCATAACATAACTGCTCATATCGTATGTATTTGGTAACAGTAAATGAAAGAAAATAAAAGTGTTAAACGTAAAAAAAATTATGTAGTTCGTTCTATACATGTAAATGGTCGGCAAAGACAGGTTATGACATAAATGTTAAAAAGCCAAACCAGCAAATTCGAGTAAGGATGATTGATTTCGGAACCTGCCTCAATCGGGATATTTAATATTTATTGTCTGAGCTAAATATGAGAAGACTTGACATTGGAATTAATAACTGCAATTATGTGGAACCGTTTTTGGCAAATTGAAATGACTATTGATTTAATAACCTTTTGGAATATGTCCAAAATTTTCCCGTGCGATTTAATGATTATTACGATGATACCAGAATACCCTACAATGCAATGAATTTATGTTACTTTAACCTGATGAACCGTTGCTGTTACAGATGCTCTAATGTTCCAAATTAGGTCAAGGAAGAAAACTAAGAAACCTATGCATGAGTGCAAATAAAAAGCCATTGTTTCTTTGCAAATAATGGCTACCTACTGAATTTAGCAGTAATGCTACAATGCGAAACTGAGAAAACTTTATAAGACCATGGTTTGGTAATTTTAAACTAATTTATATTGACCAATATGCATCTCTAGAAGGCAGACGAAAACGTTCAAAGTTTTTTGTCGACAATAATTTCCATTTCGATGCTACATAACTATGCTTTCATAACTTACAACCCGTAATGTAATCATGATCAAGTGAGAAATATTTGCGGACACAAATATAACGTGTGATTCTCCGTATACAGTTTATTTCATCTCTTTAGATAAAACTGATACTGATGTGATTGTGTATGAACCACACTTCTCTTAATGACACTAGAACGCCGCGTTTTACGGCTGAAATTCATGTAACATGTATTTATCTTATTGTAAAAAAGGCATTAAATTTATTTCAGCTACCGTTAGCCAAACGTCATAAAAGTAATTTTGCCACGTGTATCATATTTCAAGTGCTTTATACATTATGAAACTTCAATGATGGTCGATTTGCTGCATCCATTGTACCGTTTGATTCCTGCATTTTCCCACCTTGTGAATTCGTATAATCGTTTTAAAAGTACTTGTGTGTGTCAGAGAAATGCAGAATGCAGTTTTCATATCCGTACAACCAGAAACGGCACAGTCTATTCAATCATTTAAAAGTTGAAAGCTCGCTTATACTAAATACTTGAAGAGATATGTAACTCGTGTTTGGAACTATTAATATAGTTATTACAACTCATTTTTCTTTGAACACGACATACAGCAATATTGGACAGATCAGCCAGAAATATCAAATGACAAATGAGTATAATATCCCACACGACGGCAGTGCTGCTGTTGTTGTGACCTAAATTTATGCAAACACTACACGGCGAGAGAAACATAAAACATTTAGTATTTAGCTGGTTAAATTTAAGTCATGGCCAAAGTTTCAATTACATTAGTTATGTGGGATTTTTAAATCTAAAGTAAAGTTTAAAAAAAAATAATTTATATGAAATGCAATGGAAATGCATAACCCGTTCGTTGACAAGTACCTGTGAGAAGGGAAATGCCAATTATTTATTTAATTATGTAACGCATTGTTATTTTGTTGTACTGCCCTAATAAAATTATGTTTTAGGGGCTTAAAATGAAAAGATTGTGTTGTACTTTTTAATGTGATTATACATTTTACAATAAAATGTTTAACTGTACCTGATATTTTGCACCTTTTTCTTTTAAAATTTCGATTGTTCCATTTTTTACAATTTTAATTTTCCGTTCATCCTTTTCAAATTTTCAAACTTCCTTCGAGTTATTACGATAATAATAATAACATTATTATTAAATTTTTGGATTAATTTAGGTACTAGTATAAATTTTAAAAAGAATTTAATATTGTAATTGATTTACGAAAGATTTGGTAGATATGGTATGCCAATGAAAAGACAAGCGATATCATTATAGGTTTACGATTACAACAAATTCTATTTTAAAAGGCGAGAACACTTGAAAATGAGTCCTGATAGATAGTGACCGACTGCATGCAAATGAAAATACAGAACATAAAAATGCTGTTTGAAGTGTTAAGATTACCTTGCTCTGTTGTAGGTTATAAATATAAATTAATGGATAATTGGTAAGCGACATCTTTTTTTGTTCAACTCTCTGATATGAAGATGCCTCATCATAATTTATAACGTACAATTTTATTGCAACATCACCTCGTCACATCACATCATCAACATTTTCATCCCTTCACTCAAGCTCATTAAAAAATGCTGGCAGGACTCTTTCTTCTTCTTCTTCACTTTTGTAGCATGGCTTTTTCGTCGTCTTCATATCTATCATTTTATTTGAGAGGAAAACCTCTTTTTTACGTGAACAACAGATCGACTTACAGTTTTCTGCGTCTAGGATGGTACACATATTTGAAAAGGCAATTTTTTGTCAAAATCGCAATATATAAAAAAAATAATGTGTGTCTGTCTGTATATATAGTTTTAGTTTTATACGTAATGTAGGTAATTGTAAAATGTTGTCTACGTGCTTTGTTGTTGTGAGTTTTCAAGTCTCACCTTAGATGATTTTTTAACGTTTATAAAAATTTCTCCGTCTGCGCGATGAATTGAGCGTGCAGTGCACGCATATATAACAGCTTCGCTTTGATTGTTATGTATGTGTACCATGGATAAACTTTAAAAGGTGATTGTTGTTTTATTATTGTGATATTTTTTGAATAGAATGGGCCATGCAAAAACGCAAAAGCATCAAAATTGAAAAAGTAATGGTTCAAAGTATAAAAAAAACGTTGAGAAATCTCTGCTGCTGCTGGTATATAATGCTTTATCATCATTTATTTACAATGTGTGGTAGTGGTAGTTGTAACAGCCGTGCCACAAAAGGCAATGCTCCAACACTTAATTTTTAGAAAGCAGTCCAAGCGTGGCCAGATTGTGGCTGTTTTTATAAGAATTCTTCTAAAAGATATTTACGTATGCGCATATATGCAGAGTCAAGAAAAAATGTAACTGTGCTTGCTGTTCTGGTGTACTTGTAAATAATTTTGTTTGATTGCAATGTAATGTTTAGCTATAACTATTACTGGGCATAATAATATTATAACGCATGTCTAAATGTATGAACGTACGACATCATTTTTCCTTTTTGCTGCTTACCATCTGTAGGGCTGCTATTAGTTAACACAGTTGTATCACAATTCAGACAAGTTTTATTTACCCTTTCCAATATTCCCTTCACTAATTCAACTTTTGTATAAAAACGTTATGAATATGTAAAAAAAATGTGCAAACGATACGTGGCATTTTTGGTAAAGTTTTTGAATTAGGATGTGAAAAAAATAAATAATAATAATGCAGATATGTAGGAAATGAACGGAGGTAATTATGCATTAAATAACCACAAGAATTTTTCGTTGTGTACAATCGTTGATTGATGTGTTGATGATGGTACGCGGATGACATTTTCTTGAAGTGCAAGAAAATCAACCAACATGTTTCGTTATTACATGTTAATGAATGATTTCTTATGAAATGCATGTCATTGATAGTTTTAAAAAACTTGTTTAGTATTAGGCAATGCTCTTCGACTATTATGTGTTCTGATATATTTGGTTGGCGACAACACATGATTTTGTCTAGAGTTTACATTTATAATAATGCAATATGATATAATTGATAAAAATCGAAAGGTTTCAATTAAAATAGTCTTATTCTTATGTAGCTTACCATTGCCATTTTCCTATTGCTATACTTTCCTAAAGCTTTTACCAAACCAATGCACACCGAACAGAACAACCTTTACTTTTAATTTGAAATTTAAAAAATCTGATTTATGGTTAACCTATTTAACTCTAATTGTTTCTTGCTTTTTGTTTGTTACAGAATATTCATATTCCCTCATCAAGCAGTGACAATGGACATTCATTTGACTTCAGTCTTTCAACTAATACCGACATCGAAAGCCCTCAAGGGAGCTTCGAGTGCATACAGCAATGTGGTCCCAGGTAATGTTTTTTTAAAATAGAGTTTGCTATAAATAGGTGTAACGGCTATTGATGTAAAATGTATCTATTAAATTTGAATTTAGATCGTTGGAGTCGGCGGGACCCCTATCATATAAAATGCGGATCAAAGCAAACGATGACGTGTTCGGGCAGACTAAAACCAGATTTGATGAGCTGGAGCATGAAAGGCAGAAAGAATGGTAATATTTTGCTTTTAGCACCGACAGATTCATAACGATATGACGTATGAAACGTCTTTTTTTATGATTTATTTGTAGTGCGAAGGAAATCAAATCGAATTGTGCAGATATTGGAAGAAAGGTGAAAAATACGACAGGAATGCCACAGCTGCCTCAACGACGAGAGAAATCGCCTAGTTATGGTCATCAACCACCACCTAAGCCTACCCCTAATTTTGCAAAAAACACCTCGAACATTAATCTAAAGTTACCTCCCGGTTACAATAATGGTTCTTCGGTCGTGAACAAAATTAATAGTAATAGTAACAGGAAGGTGGTTAGTGGACCTGCCAACGGAAATGCTACTTTACCGAATGGGTCTGCATCCAGCAGTAATAACATCACAAATAATAAAAGTGGGGTTGCCCCTGCGGGAAGTGGAACATTAGATATTACACGAAGACCACTTAAGTAAGATAAACGACGAATTCAAAAAATGTCTACATAAGAATCTTTATTATGCTGTTTTTTGGATTGTCAAACATAAAATGACATACTTTTTACTTCCAGGGAAAGACTTATTCACATGCTGGCGGTTAAGCCTTATAAAAAACCAGAACTATATCAAAGACTACGTAGTGGTACGTAGAAGTCAATACATGTTTTGCTAAACACTGTATCACAAAAGAGCAACCTAGAACCATTTTGTTTTTATTTTTATGTAGATGGGTTAAAAGAGAGAGATAAGAAACTTTTCATGCCAATACTCCAACAAATTTCAAGCTTCAAAGACAACGAATTCAGCTTACTGCGAGGCGTGTGGAATGATGTGCAAGAAGACTGGCCTTTTTACACCGAACAAGAAAAGCAACTACTGAAAAGGTGTGTATATTTATGATAGGAACGGGATAACCAAATCTTCTACAATTCACAAAATGTGAAAGCATTTTTGATTATACAATTTTATATTTATACTATAGACGAAAACCGCAAAATTTGACTCCGCCCGGAAGTGATAGTAGTGTCGGCAGTGGTACTAGCAGCTTATCTCCCAGAAGTAACTCGTCTATAGGATCTGGTCATTCTCCGAGTTACAGTCATTTATCAAGCTATTCAAAACCTTCCGTTGCCGCAAGCGGCTCCAGTGAGATTAACTATAAAGGATTGACTCCACCTGAAGGAAATTCTGATTTATCCAAAGGAATGAAGAGACCTGTGTCGAGTGGGATCCTCGTTGATAACGTAGAAGATTATGGAGACATTCCCTCTAAAAAGACTAGAGTAGCACACAAACCTGGCTCGGGAAGCTGTTTGAATGGAAATGGTGCCAATGCTAATAGTACTAGTAATAATTTGACTTCTCGGGCCGAGATAGTATCTAAGCAGGATAGGGATGGGTGCAGTGGTTCATCCCCTCAATTTTCCTCGCACAGCAATCGAATCGCTGAGCGACTTAGTCCAATAGGAACTAGTGGTAGTAACTTTTCAGCTCAGAACGGCTCAAATGGAATTAGTGGTGTTGTTCAGACTTTAAGTAATCATAAGAGTCCTCGAAACGGAAACTTGGAGCCAATGGACGTCTCTCCTGTGCACCACTCGGCTATGAATGGATATCATGGTGCTTCTCAGGGAGAAACTGTTTTGGAAGAATCTGCATCTATTGGCAGCTCATGGCAATCAAGAAACGGAAATGATACGCATGGATTCTCGGACAATGAAAAAATAAGCAGAGGGGATTCAGATGAAACAGATTCTGTGGATAGCGGGAATGGTAGCAGCACAAGTGGTGGTTCTCTAGGGGGTAGTCAGCATCAGAACTACAGCAGTTACCACCACAGCAATGGCAGTCATCTTTCCACAAATAATGGCCAAGGAGGAGGATATACTAATGGTCCCAACGCAAATAATAAGCTTGCCGATAAGCCTGACCCTATTTCTTCTTCTGCCTACAATTCTGTGAATAGTTCTAATATAACGAACGGTTGTAATCGTGTCAGCTCAACTACTAATTTTCATAATACGCCACAGTCGAGCCCCGATAGTCAAGTGGATTCGTTACAACAAAAAGCAATGGCAATGAATAGCATGACCGCATCGGCTATTAAGCATAATCAGAGATCGAATGGAAAGTGCAACGTAGACACGAAACCAGAAATTATTGTAACAAGAGAGAAGAGCGATTCTCATCGGGATAGAGACAGAAGGAGAAATGATCGTGATAGAGGAAAGGAAAAGGAACGTGAATCTAGAAGTAAGGATAAGGATAGAATCAAAAGAGGTGATAAAAAGCACACACGTATAACGGATGAACATAATCGCGATGATCATGAGATCGAAAATAGCGATGGATCATCCGTAAAACTAACGTCAGAGTACCCTTCATACCTTACGTAAGTGAAAGGAGCATCCTTTATACTCATAGAATTCTAATTTTTATATGATTAACTTATTTAATTAATTGAAATGCAGTCTCATTTAGAAGAAAGACTGCGACAAGAAGAACGGGGAACAGACGGCTATGAGGTAATTGTTGGAAATATATTTTTGTTCTATTTGAACCAGTTGTTTTAAATTTTAAAAAATAATATACTTTGGTTTTTATATGTATAGAATATCAAGGAACAGATTGTAAATGAATACTACGCCAATAAGCGAAATAAGAAGTATCAGGATACGAGACAGAAATTCCAATACCTCCACGAAAAGCTATCACACATAAAAAGACTTGTTGCAGATTATGATTCTCAGCATCAGCAAGATCAAGACACGTCAAATGAGTTGTCAAATGGTTTCATACGGAATTAAATAATAGACAGTTCGACAGATCAACAGATTGCGCCTTAGTCGTCGTACATCGCATTTGACAACAATTTATTTATGAATGAAGGTTATTTTTCTCCAGTTTTCTCACAAAAGTCCCGTTTTATTCAATCCCTTGCTTGACAGCACTGGCATACCTTGTTTAAAGGCAAACGTATCCGTTCATACAAATTTTTATTGACTTCATCCCTTCATTGTATTTAGTAATCTAAGAAGAATCTATTTGTGGGACTTTGTTATATTTGTGAAAACGTAAAAATATGAATTCGTCGATTCGCTTTTTAGCCACAAGTTGTTGTTCTAAAATACGATGAAAATTCCGAAGAGATACAATCGATTTTTCCCAATCATAATACTTGTTACACTAATGAAAACAATCGTGGTGTCCCAATCTTTTACAGCATTTATAAAGTCGTTAGTTAATCAGGTTGAGTCAATAGTTAGAGTAATCATTAGATGATATATAAGTTTATATGCAAGACATATCAAAGAGACTGTCATGTTTTCTGTATTCTGGATCTGTTAGATATATTTAAAACAGTAAATCTGTCATCTCAACTGTTAAAGAATTTAAGGTTGTGTTTATATGTATGGTGGCATAACTGCAGGATAGTTGATGTCCGCGCTTGTACTATTACTCGTGGTGTAATGAGTTTAAGGTATTTTCACCTTGTGCGGTGGAATTCGGAGAGTTGCATTAACAGTAAGTCGTACTTTTGTGATCCCACAACATTGGAAGCAATGAGTATCCAAACATTGAAAAATTGATATTGTTACGATGATTTTGTAAAAATATGAAAAAAATTTCCTTCTGTGATTCTCGGTTACATAATATTGAGTTATTCGCTTTGTTATTATTACCTACATTATAAGAAGCACTGATAAGACTTGGACAATGCATTTGGCAGAATGTGCAAAAATTCTTTTATAGATTTAAAAATGATAAGAAAAATCAGTTCATTAAAATGCATTTGGTGCAGTACGGCTACCCGGGAGTCGACATAATTTTTTAAAATTTTGAATTGTCGCGATTTAAGTTTGCCACTGTATGTTTTCTTTGAACGATAAAAAATAATGTTAGTGTTTCGTCGAAATTATTTTCTTGGTGTCTGTGTGTCTGGTCTATATACTGTAGTTTTAAGGAGTATTAAGTATCTATAAACTGTAAAAAAAAACTTTGTGTCTTATCAAAAAGGAAGACATTTCTTTAAAATGATATTATTACTAAGATTGCCATATTAGTACCGGAGATTTTTCACGTGAATTATAAAACAGACATTTCTGTAGTATAAACTCACACAACACGAAAGCTGCCTTCTAATTTTACCTTTTTCATTTTGGCTTTCCCTCCAGCAGTTTTTTCTTTATATTTATGAGAAAGAGTGGTTTATCGATTCATTAACTTAGGATTTTTGTAACAACAAGTTAGCAAGATGATATGTTGCACAATTCTTAGTTTACCAGTGGTTGTTCGGATAGCTAACCCAAACTAGTAAATGTTTGAGCCAATATTTTAATAAGACTGTTGTATGCACTTTTGCGGTGAGTACGTAAAATAATATACCATATACCATCTTATCTTATCCGTCATTGCTCATTATGCTCCATAGAAAAATAATTTCGAATTCAACGTTTTTAATTTTGCTGAGTTAGTTTAGAAGTTTTGTTTAAAAAACAACTGTGCCACAATTAAACCATTTTAGATATATTACTTCAGAAGGCAATTTTCTTGGTGATTTCTGAGCATTTCCCCCTTCTGTCTTCGTTGTTATTATTGCAAAAAATATTACTTCCTTACGAATAAATTATTGTATTCCTTTGAAATAAATTGGGTTGAAGTATTATGGAATCCTAAGCTATGCTCTATGGATAGGGTAACGTGTTCAAAATTGTAGAAAATTGCGCATCTTTGTATCTGATCTCTCTTATCTGGTTGAAAATTTTTCTTATTCTTTGTTGTTGTAACCGTAACTTACTAATGTTTTTATGTAATTTATAAGGCAGCCTTTCTTGCTCAAAATATTGTCATTTAAAAAACAAAATCTGGGATGGGTCTCACCATCCATTATCATATCTTCATTTCGTTTAATTCAAGTATCAAAAAAATGATTAGCAAGGAAGAAACTTAAAAATGAATATATACAAAAATGCATAACTTAATAGTAATGGATACAATGCGATCGAAACAACATGCGGCCTTGTCTAGTACACTTTAAGTCTCACTGTTTTATTTCCGGCTTTAACAATTCATAACTATTTCCACCCATTTCCAAAGTCTTTCCGTCAATATTGCTTCCATTAATTGTTGTTTCCTGTTTTTTTCCATTTTCTCTCGTTAATAAAAATTGCAAAATGCAGTTGGCCCACTGATAATGTTGTTTTATTTAGTCGTAGGTATTTATCGCGAAATATCTAATCAGTAGCTTAACATGTTGTGTCCATTTAATGTATGTTATGCCTTCTTTCCAGCATGCCTTAGTTGTTGAAACAATCAGCCTTTAATGTAATTTATTATACCTGGATCGAAAGAAGATAATGCATGGTAAAACCGCAAGTGCATATCAGTGCACATCACATTAGTGAAAACAGAGTTGCTAATATTTTGGTTGTTTAAAATAATTTGTTGTAGTAAGAAGAAATAAGACTGTTCGATTCCCAGAATCGTGCTGCACTGAAATTTAAAAAAAACTGAAAATGCAGGGGTGGGATATTTTATCACTTGTATTTTACTAAACACTGTGTTGTCGGCAAAAAAATTATCCTCGCTTAATGTTGTTGTATGCCTCATTAAGTATTTGATATTACGATAATAATAATCACTAGTTTATTGGCTAATTGAAAAGAAATGGCGAGTAGACTTTTTAATTTTAGGAAGTAGTTTGGTAACTACTAAATAAAAATGAGGAGACTAAGTATAATTCACTTCATACGTTCTTTATGGTAATAATATATAGAACTGGAATTTGTAATGTGAAATATATAGTAATTATTACTTGCCTTGTACTTTAAAATCTTTAGTTAACAATATTTAATAGTTGCATAGTGTGTAGGAGCGCATTAATTATAGCAATTAGCGTAAGTATTTCTTGTGTAAAATAGAAAAAAACTGAGCCCCTACTTTTATTACAAAATGTCGAAAACCGTTGTTTTGAAAACAATCATATGCATAATATATATCTATTCATGTTTCACTAACTGTAAGCCATTTTTTGCCTGTGTGTCTTCGTGACATTAAGTTAATACTTGCAAAAAATTCAATGTTTGAAAAATTACGGAACAGTGATATGAATATTTCTCGTTCATTGTTATATAGACAATTTGTGCCGCTACATGTTATGCGTGCTATTGGCACTGATATGCATAATAACTGATACCTTTTTAGGACTCTTTTTCAATGTGACTGCATTACGGTACACATAAACAAACATACAAACATACACATGTAGAATTTTGTTCTTTAAACCAAGACACTCTTATTTAACTAAAACATATATGATTTAAGTCATGATGAGAAAAAGCAGGAATGTTTTGTAAACCTAGTTCTTCAAGCTCTGTCTATTTTTCAGAAAAACATAATTTCATTCATGGCTATTTAAAAAAATACGTGCCAAACTTAAAAGCTACTACGATACGATTCATAAAACTGACTTAACACGACTTGTATTTTCTTTACCAAATACTGTACTTTTTGAGTTGTACTGACTGAAAACGATACGATATGGTATTATAAAACGGAATAATTTTTAGTGTTCCCAGTTAGTTTTTTGATAATTACCATTTTTACCATTATTAAGGGCCATTGAGTAGTGTAACATGATATGAATATTTTAGGGACAAATTACATACGGGAAAAAAGGAACAAGTGTAAATTTGTTGCGGTTCCCAAAATTAACTTTTCTTATGAGAAACTTACTGGCAATTTTCAGATTTTTTTTGTAAAATCCGCTTTTCTTTCTTTCAGCTCAGATTTTCTTTGCGACCTTCTCTTTAAACCAGTGTCCAATTTTCTAGTTTCCACAATCAAATTAACGGAATTAAATGTTTTTACTCTTATTTTAAGTGGCCAGTTTTTTACGATACGAAGTCAAAGTCGTGTGTATATAGGTGAATACACGCAGAAGCTGAGTCTGGATAGCGCACAATTTCTGGGCGATTTGACTTTACTAATACGTGTAAAAACCAAGAAGTACCTTTTCAGGGGATCACCATGTTCATTTTTTGCTCTTTCAGATTCAGCTTTAATGTATTTCATCGCATGGGTTATTAAGTAAAGTAAATGCAACTTCTTGTAAACTTGTAGCAGGAACAAGAGACTGAAAACTTTCAAATAAATTACGATATACGTTTAACCATTTTAAGTGACTTTACCCTTCTTTACGTGTACCCTGTACTGTACAATTTAAAAAAATGATTTGCGTTTATTATCCGAGGTGAAAACCATGTATAAAGTGCCGAAGTTTTATCGGGTAAAAATGTCGTCCGGACATAATCGACGTGTCGGCACTAGTATAAATTGAAATACATATTATACGTAAACTCTCACACAATGACAATACTGTACTGTATAGTTATTGTTTTGTGAATACTTATTACTACAGAAGTAATTACGACGAATGACGTTATTTCTAGGCTCCGTTTCAATAATTTAGTAATACTAGGTTTATATAAAATAAAATACAGTATAACTGTCGCAATTTCAATTGTCATATTAATTAACTGTATGGGGTTCAGTTTTGCCAGAAGCATACTATAAATATATATACCAATTTAATTTCATTGATTATTAGTTGGATATATATATTAAAAGAATATATATATATTATATTATATATATGTGTTTTTTGTGTATAAAATAACCAAAATATCAGTCACAGTCAAGATTTATTTCGGTTGACGCACCGTGCATGTGAGCTTGAAGGCTAGTGATTTGGTGGAAAAAATGAATTAATTTACTACTGTATAAAATACATCGTTCTAATCGATACATATTATGTAAAACAGTTTAAGTTGTGGGCAACTTAAAAACACGAATAAAATATATACCTACTATACGTAATAATTATAATACTTACACAGGATATGAAAAGCAAGATGGAAAACATTATAAATTGCCTATCCATGTAATGTATACACCTCACTGATACTATTATGATAACACGTTGAAAAATCCATAAAAATGTTCAAGAAACAAAAAAATGAATGCCTGCCGAAATGAAAAAGAATAATAAGTTGTGAAGCTCTTACTTCGTGCTCTGAAAAAATTACATAGTTTAAATAAGTTGATTTTGTGCCGTTTGAGGAACATAATATAAAACATTTAAGTGTGTAAGTTTAACTTTATAATGCTATGTACGTATATTACTTATAATAATTATAATACAGTTAGATTAGCATACTACTTGTATTTTTTAAAAAGTACATAAACGAAAGAATACCTTATGTAAAATGGAAAAAAATCCCTAACCGCATGTGACTTGTTTAGGAAATGCGAGTTAAAACGGTAACAAAAAAACAAAAATGCAAGACAATTTTACTGATGTTATACAATGCTGAAGTCGGAAAATAAATGCATACCGCAAAACAGAAAAAGTTTGGTTTTAAGCATTAATTTATTTAATTAATAAAGTTTCATTCAAATTCGCAACACATATAGTTACATTACATATTTTAATGGCAATGATTTTTAATCAAAGAATCCCCCTTGTTTTGACTGTTTCATGTGGAATAACAAAAAACCGTTTGCGTACATAATATTCGTTTTGTTGATGGTTATAGTAAAAAAATTCTATCAATCAGCAACCTATCCTAAAATTAATTTGACCAGTATAATGAGAACATTGATGGCTATCAGCGGATCTGTAAAAGTAAGAATTTTTCTTTATTGTCATCACGCCATTTCATAGTTTTATACTGCACCGTATGATAATCGATTGAATTCAAGATCTTACATTTAACGACTGTTCGTATGGAGCGTATCAAATGTAATATTTGAGCCTTAGTAGACGAAACCTGCGACGATTCCCCAAAACCTTCCAAATGATTGGGATTTCTAAGACCAAAGCCGACTAAAACAACATAAAACATAATGAAATTAAGTAAACATATTTTTTTTTAAATTTATATAACATGTAAAGGTAAAGGATAAAGATCAATTTTAGTTAAACGCTATACTAAAAGTAAAACAACAAAGCGAAGAAGAAAATTCATGCAGTGCAACGGGTACTAATTTTACTTAGTAATTATTTCAACAAAATTCCAATGCATAGCAAACTTGACAATCGCAAAGGAACTTGAAAACTTGGCTGATTGATATATATTCAATTCATATTAAATTATTTTATGCTAAGCATGCGAACACAATCCGGGACTAGGACAAAAATATTAGTTAACCTGGGTTGTTCAGACGTCTTTCCACTAGGTAGATCCACCCACGAGTGAAGCAAGTTATTATTCACAATCACAGCACCAAATAACCAGAGCAATTATACAAAAATTAGTTATTATTATTTAGCTTTTAACCGTTTGCGAAATGCGATTTTAGTCAGTCGTCAGTAAAAAGCGTGCGACATTATGCATGTATATTGTATGTGTAAGCAAAAGATGTTCTTATATATATCAACCTCTTTTTTTGTGAAAGCCAATGTTATCGTAAATATTTATTAGACACGTCAAAGTTTTTTTAGGAATTGAATACGGGAATGAAAGCCGTAACAGCATTTAACATTTGACAGTTGATGAGTCGGAGTTAGAAAATAAATAATATTATATATTTTGTAGCTAATTTGTCTGTCTCTTATTGAAAAAAAAAATTTGCGAATAATTAATAAAAGCAAGTGCAACCTGCGGAAGTCCCTCCACCGTGTCATAGACTAAAATTTCGTCGGACTATTCATATAAAATGTGAAATTAACGTTTATAAACTACGAACGTGTCCAATCTAATGCAAGTTAAATTTGTTCATTTGAAAGATTTTTTATTTTTCACTTGTTGCTGCTACTGACTGGTGAACAAACAATGCGAATCCATCTTGATATGGACAGGAAAATTAAATGAAGGTTTATAGTTTATACATTTTAAACCTTATTTCAGAAAAATTGGTCAATTTGATATTGAGGTGAAAATTGAAAGTAAAATTTGGAAGGAAATTTATTATATACTCATTCATACGATTATTTTATGTTTACATGTCTGCATATTTGATAATGTACACATTAAATAAATGTGTTTTTACAAAGCTAAAATATACACCCTGTAAAGCCACACAACACAATATACATTTTGTTACAGAAATAACCCACGCGTGACTCATGACATGCCTTATGCATTCATTGAGATTCCTTCACTATTATTAACACCAACAAACCCTTTACATAAAGTTATTTACAGTTGCGTTGCTCATATTGCAAGCACCCGGACGGACCTTAGCAAGCTTTAATGTCGAAATTTCGTTGTGTTATGATTGATGATTGAAAATGATTATATTAATACTTCAAAATTAAATCAAGTCCCCAAAACACAACTGAGGTATATAGCAATAAAGACGTTTGATGGAACCATATAAGTATATAAAAGCTTCCTTTGGAGTCAACAAAATATATGCTGGTCATACAACCGACAATAGCTTACATTTAGATAAGAATCTCTCTTCGTTTAAAACGCACACAGCATTTAGACAAAGGAGGGTAGCCTCAAATAAATTCCATAATGTGATAGCCATCCTGAACGACTACTTTCGACACAATTTATCACTTTCTAAAATGAACTCTACAGTGAATCAATGTTGTTTGTTTTATAATTATGTACGTTTGCTCGTTTGCATCCGTTGTGAACAAAAGAAATTAACATGAGCATCGGTTAGATGACCAATACGATCTTCTTTACACTAAAATCACTTGACCACTGTGACTGTCAACTGTTTGTGCATACTCTATCACTGTTCACTCAGCGTTCAATTCCCATTATCACTCAGCTCACTCAGCTATACCAAACTGCTTGTCGGTATCGGGATTGGGAAAGGGTTGAAATTTGGTTCTCATAGATAAATGGTAACAAATAAAGCAAGGTGGTAGGTAGCACACAAAAATTGTAAAATTTGACAAATTTCTGATGTTTATCAATCAAAGGAATAAGGAAGAACGCTAACATATGAATGTCACACTTTACTTTACAGAGACAGATGTTTTACTAGAAGTTTTTAATGGAGCTAAATGTACCGCCAATATATTCTCTCAATGACTTCTTTGTCTCTGCTTTTCACCAATGTAATGCAATGTACTGTAGATACATGTGTATTATTTGTAACAACGTACATACTTTCAGTTCTGAGTTTAGTCCACCAGATTTCATTTCATCTTTTCTTCCGCTGTGTGTAGTAATTCTATTATAAAGAATGTAATGACAGAGTAGTCTAAATAAACTATTATCTTAACTTTCAAGACCAGCTAGAGCCAGACTGCGAACGATTTTCCATCGATCATGTACCCTGTACCGTAGCGTTGTTGTAACCATACGATTTCAAAAGCATTGTTTTTCTTTAGAGAACTAGCGGAAAGCTATCATCCAACTGACTAGCAGTAAATAACTACTATCTCTGACATATTCATGTCAACTACGGAGCTAAATAAATCGCTAAATCGATCTGAAACTAATGAAAGCACCCCGATTAACAATAATAATAATATACTACCTATAGACGTTTACGTTTAACTCTTTTCCTTCACTCTCCTCTGCCTGTAGAGCAAGTTAACATATGCAACAATGCAACATGTTATAAAATACACTTTGAAAAAAATCAAGAATTGCAGCAAGTTGAAACATAAGCTTTACTTGGAACTACATTCCTCCCCTTCCTCCTCATCTTCCGTATACATTCCAGTTTGCTAAATGGTAACCTATACGGTCTACTGTGTAATTAAGTACATTATTATTGCTTTCTCGTAAATACGAAGTTGTTTTTTCCCTCCTTCTTCCGTTTACGTATTTTTCAGGGAAAAAATACCGATCAAAGTGAGTATCACAATATCAACCTGTATGTTCATGCATCTTCAAAACAATGAAGTCATGATATGGTGAATTTATGTCGTGCTCGTGTGCTTAATGATTTTTGTCAATTAATAGCTTTCTACAAAACTATTTAAAAAATCCATAAAATCAAACGACGCATTGTTCTAATATGGTTCTAATTTCGTTCTAATTGTGTTTACATTGAATAAGTCGTGATTTAAAAAGGGTTGCTAAATAATTGGTTAGTACAAATGTAACGCGTATAACTTCCCTCAATTCAATTTTCGTTTCAATACTACAATTCCTCCAACAAAGAAAACGTCAAGAAAATGCTAAATATAGAAATACAATGTTATGATGCGGTAGATACTGCTATACTCCCGCGAAAATAGATGGAGATGAATTTGGGTTATATCGTGATTATAAAATCATGCACCGCTATTATGTATTATAATGTCCGTATTAAGACGACCGGAATCACGTTACTCCCAAAATTACACATGTTTGAGCAAGGGGAAAATGATACACTCTGCTTCCTACCTCGCCTCGGTGGAGGAGTAGATAGGCCCAATATAAACAGAAAATAGAATTTTTTTACAGGGAGAAATAAAAATCTAAAAATGGTGAATTTACTATTTGCTTGTTTAAGGTTCTTTTAAAAGAAAACGTAGAAACATATTATTCTGTTTTATACAGTAAAACTTTGATGTTGTGCATAACGAATCTGTGTACTTTCTGTAAGGACTAGAGCTAGGGAGGTGTCCCTTAGCAGGTTTTTAGTAAATTCTTATTATAATGGCGTAGGGACAGCTTTCATACTATTCAACCGTTATTTTGCAAACTCTGTTTAGCAAAAATTATCTTGTAAATTCAAAATTTTAAAATATAGTTTTAATTTGCTACCACAAGAAGGCGCGGTTGTATATAATTTATATTTTAAAGTCATTTATCATTACGAGTTAAATGTTGAAAACTTCACTTACGCATTTATTGTCACTCGTAGTTCGTTGGAGGTACATTTGTTTAAAATTTCCTAAGATAACGAGCCCGAAATAGTTTCCTGTCCCGTCTTCACACATTTGGAATAAATAATATCCCAAGTATTTACCAGACTAACCAGACACGGTTACTTATTATCGCCTTATTGCCAGGGTTTAACATTAGACATAATAGTAACCCGGAAAATTGACACTATTAGTGGTCGAATTTAAAATTTAGCATTTACGATTAAAGCAAGATTTTTATATGTTTTTAAAAAATTTTACTGGCAGCTTTTCGACATCCGCATCCTACGTTCCTATGCATATTACTCTTATGTAAATATTATACAGTTTTAAGTATCATCTAATATATACGCATTGTTGTCAAACAGGACTTATGCATCATTAATGACTTGTACATTCACTTCACTTTCCAGTGACCTTGATTTCTTGAGTGTGCTGTCTAGCTATATGCACCTGCTGCTTGTATAATTGAGGAGGCAAGTCCGGGCTTTGGGCTCACAGACAACTGTCTGGTGTGGAGGAAAGAAATTTCAAAACGATCATACTATGGACACGCAAGACAGTATTATATACCTACCTATCTACCAATAGATCATATACAATGTAGTAATCATGAAAACTCCAGATAGAAGAAAACTGGAAGTCAATTTGCTCGTCTACATAATTATCTTTCCGACCCTATGCAGCGTCACAACATAATTATCATGCAGCTCATGTGAGAAACCATACAGGGCAGAAAGCCTTACGGATGACTACATACAAACAACGCGAAGTACTATTAGGAAGATGATCTTAACTACAGCAGTATTAGGATCACTAAACCGGCAAAAGGCAGAGAGATTTGACATGTTCCGTGGTTAAAACCCTTTCAAAATTGCATTGACTATCATAATGCCCCATAACAGAAAATATAATATCTGAAGACATGATTTTGCTTTGTATCGTAAAACGACGCATTTAATAAAACATGCATTTAAAGTATACATATAGGTATGATTCTTACATTTTACACATTTAAAACTCCGGCGAAACTGTCAGGGTGTTTGGTAATTCAGTTATATCCATGTATTGGTTTCCAAAGTATGAAGAACATTTTGTGTTTGTAGATATTTCATTATTTTTTTCCTGCCAAACAGAAGGAAAATTATCTTTTGTTTTTGTTGTAGCTGCAAACTGGTCATACACTCTTAACTTTTCACAACGCCAGTTGTGTTGTAGTTTTCCCGTAGGCCGTAGAGTAACCACCATGTATATATAAACCTAAATCAGACAAGTACTTTAGACAGAGTGTCTAAAGTAAAGGAAAATTTGCTTTTAAACTAAAACAAAGGCATTTGTGGTTACGGTTCACTGTCAAGTGCCAACTGCGATGTGACATCAATAATTATGTTGTAATGACAAAACTAAAACTATCGTGTGGTGATCAAACCATTTATATGGTCATTTACATTAGTTATTGAACACCAATTTTTCCCATTCAGCTGAAACGTTTTGGTTTTAAGAATTTACTTATTGGTAATATGAAGAATTTCAGACTAAGCTATATTTTTACTAAGCCCTTCACATAAAAATAATAGCAGCTACAGGCGTCTGTGGCAGGGAGTCCAGTGCCTCGTCTTCGGCTCATGTTCCTTCCACGAAAATTGTTTTTAAACGTATTACGCTACTTTACTCTCACATGCCTGGAAAATATTGATAACTCCTTAAATGCCAAAGCATTAATTTTCGGTTGCGGCAAACCGTGCTTGCCTTCTCATCGATAATGTTAGGCATTTTGTGTTTCTCCAAAAGAGCACCACTGAAATGAATTACTCACCTATTCCCACCTATCTGATCTTTATCTTTGATATAGAAAATATGTTTTATAGATGCATATATACACGTGCATATTACGTTATGTACGACGGTGAATATATACAGGGTTCTTCCTGTATTCCCATTCCCTACACACACACATAAGCATATAACTTCCTGACTGGATACATCATATACTATTATGCACAGTGCAGCGTTACTCACGCTGATAAAATACCAAACAAGAGTGGTTTTACTTAACAACCTTTCGAGCGACTGCAGTTGCATATAGTAATACTACCACCTATTTCCATTATTACCACACGAACGATGTGTCAAAGGAAAAAGGATTTGTAAGTAAAGTGTATATTTCATATACTTATGAAAAAGCATCATATAGCCAAAGCCGTCAACTTGCATTTTTACGAGCACATTTAGCATTAAAACAACATGCGTGTATAAATATTGTAAGTGCACATTGTATACGCTTACAGTAAATGCACTAATATATGTTTAATATATTTTGAAAAAATGGATGTATAATAAAATTCATTCTAAATAAACGTGCTTCTTTAGACTTTTTGTGCATTTTTAGTTGTTGTATTATCACCTGAAAAGGCTCCGCTTTTGTAGACACACAAACAATATATTATTAGATATTTAACTAACTTTTTTATACCGTGTGCCTATATGTACTCCAACTCCAACGATGGATGTTTGCATGCAACTTCCATTGAATAGAATATTATGGTGCTTCTCCTATTACATCTATTTTGTATTACAAACAAATTCAACACATGTAAGTTTCATGGATGATGATGATTATTATTACATATTTACTGTACCAGCAAAGCAAAAAATAATAGTGTGTGGGTAAATGTAATGTAAGTTATCGTTTCCTAAACAAGCAGTCTGCTAGAGAGACATAAAGCTAGAGAGAGAGAGAGCGATATAGATGGTGTATATTTCTACAATAAGAAACGCTCATTTCATACGAACCACAACTTTGCTTTTTCCTGGCTCTCGGTTTCTCTCTCTCTCTCTCCCTGCTTTTAAGTATATATAAGGTAACATTTAACACGGTGCCTTTTCAGTCAGTATTTGAACTGAAGAGGGGAAGCTTCTGTACCACGACACACTGTAGTTCTTTTTACTTGATACGTCCGTCTGTCTTCGTTTTATTCGTATTTGGGTGTGCATTTTGCTTATCTCTCTTCTTGAAGGGGTTTGAGACATTTTTTCTCCAATGTTACTTCGCTAGGCACTCTATATTATAGGTAGGTATATACTCCCTCACTCCCTGGCATTTTCCCTCTTTCTATCCCTCCTCATAGCGATTTTCATATTGCACATCTGAAAATCCGGTAGGTCGGTTCATTCGGGGTTGATTCATCATTATCGTGATCGTCAACATCACAACTGCTTCTACTATTACTACGTTTACTCTCACAACAGGGAAACACACTGTCTCTTGCATATCCGCCATTCCGTTTCTTTAAGTTGATTTTTGAACAACATGCACATGTGCAGACGTACACAAAATGTTAAAAAGCGGTATTCAGAGAATATCTGTATCTGCATGTTAGTATAAAATAAAAAAGGCAGTCGCTGTGAGTAATCGTGTTTTTCTGTCCCTTTTCCCTCGTTCTGTACATTGTAAAACACCTTTTTATGGACCACAGTATTACAGTGTCTTCTGAAAGGTTCGTATCACGCAATAATTATTCCACCTAAGAGTTTCCTTTTTCCTGAAAGGATGACCAGTGTCAATGGTCTGCTTTCATTGTATCCAATTTTCTTAGAAATCGAGACCATTTTTTGACAGTTGTTCTTGTTCCCCTCCTGCCTTCCATGTACTTATTGTGTGCTTACCAACAATTTACAATCGTACAGCTATACTTCCTTTTACTCTCGCTCTCTTCGTTGAAACTTTAGTATAGTCAACTCATTGATAAAAAAAAGTTCAGTGCGCTAAAAAAAGTTTTGTGGATTTTTTTCTCGAGATAAACTGCTGCTAAAGAAATTTGTTTCGGCTAACTACGTAGGATGATTGCCGGGCAAGAAAGAGAGAGTACATGGATAATTTACTAGAAAGTGAAGCCGGTT
>JAHZNE010004441.1:0-21639 GCA_027744055.1 Callyntrura sp. NNG-2020 | reverse complement strand
GCAAGGTATTGTGTCTGTCTGGTGTCTGATTCTGCATACGTTTGCTATTGGTAATTATATTAAAGAGCAGGGAACAATATGATTTAGTAATAGTTTACTTTTTACCTTGGATCGTGTCAGGTCTAGTCAGTTCGACAGTCAAACACACCCACAGTATTAATCGCACCACGTGAACGTTTATGGTAATATAATTAATTAATTTGAATACATCCTGTTTAAAATTCAGTTAAAAAAATTAAATTGCAAATTTCAAAATTTCGCTCAAAGTTTGAAGATTCCAAACTAACAACATATCTTCAAGTAACTTTTTGCAAATAAATACACATTCAGGCAGCTGCTTGTGCTGTTATCGTATCATGTCAGTGTTATTTTCCAATTCAATATTTCCATAAGTTGTAAATGATTTTTGTTATTTGTCATTTGTAATTGGTCATCTCTTTGTGCGTTTCATGTCAAGTTCTAAAAAGTTAACGTATGAGGAAGTAAAGTTGCATTATAATTTTCGACGAAAACTGTTGTTTTATCATGACATGTGAAGTATGACCTAGACTAGTGTTTGCTTTTATGTGAGGGATAATGAGAAGGAATTAAGTTGGGTTATCTTTTATTTGTTCCCGTGTTTTACATATATGTGACGTGGCTATTTTTATTTATTACAATAAATATGACAAAGCAGACACAGTATCATGGATCTGAAATATATGCAGTTTATTAAGTTGTCGTTTGTTGATGTACAAATTCATTATGCGTGAGGAATGTAAAATATTAGCCTTACAATTTCTGTTAATGGTTTTTTTTTAATTTTCAGGCACCCATTTCGAAGGAGAAGTACATTTTCACTAGTAGTTAGTTAGTATTATACTCAAATCAGCAAAAAATGGCTTCTGAGGACGCTAACGTCAATGGAGATGCCGGTGGTCTGAGTGTGGATCGTAAAAAGTTTTTAATCACCAGGAACCTTCAAGAGACGTTGGGGGAAGACAGGCTGGCAAAGGTGCTTAATGAACGGGACATTAGGGTCAGTTGTAGATCTACGTCAAATATTAATAACAATACTAAAATAATAATAACCATTGATGTAATTTGTTTATTTACTGGTATTTGTCAAATTGGTTTGTGTGTTCCAGGGGTCAAAGGAACTCCAGGAGTTGACCAAAAAGGCTTATCCAGATCCCTCCAAAATGGGTAAACTGCTTAAAAAACTTTCGAATAATTATGGAACACGATAAAAAAAATTTGGTGTTATTTTAGAATTTAAATTTTCATTTTACCCCAGTCAAGGAAGATTTCATGGGTCCACATAAGTTGGACATCCGCGTAGGTAAGGTGATCCAAGTCGACCGTCACCCAGAAGCAGACTCTCTCTACATCGAAAAAATCGACCTGGGCGAACCCGAACCTCGCACCATCGTCAGCGGTCTAGCAAATTTCGTCCCCCTGGAGGAAATGCAAAATCGTATGGTGGTCGTCCTCTGTAACCTGAAGCCGGCGAAACTCAAAGGCATCATGAGTGCTGGTATGGTTCTCTGCGCCAGCAAAGAAGACCCCAAAGACGTAGAACCCCTGCATCCTCCCACCGGCGCAAAGGCAGGAGATCGAGTAGTCGTAGAAAATTACGAAGACGGAAGTCCCGAGGAAGTGCTCAATCCTAAAAAGAAAATTTGGGAAAAGCTCCAGGTCGAGTTGAAGGTCAACTCGGAAGGAAAAGCACAATGGGAAGGAAACGACCTAATGGTAGTGGGTATAGACGGATCATCGGTTACCGCGAAAAAAATTACTAGTGTACCCATCCGATAATTATGGAGACACTTTTTAGGCAAAAATGTTAAAAAATTTAAATGTAAACAAAAATAAGATTATCTACTGCTATTTACTTTTCCATATACACACTGTATGATATTGTTTCATCGTAAAGCGTTGTTTTCAACGAACGCCTTAACTACTGCTACGTCATACGGAGTAAAAACTGGTTTTTGTAATCAATGTTATCATTTCAGGTGTTCGGATAAGCTATAACGTATTTATTGTCATTTTTAACTTTGTTAAGTATGATCACCTATTAAAATATATTGGGATTCTACAGATTTCCCTTTTTATATGTAAAACTCTAATTATAATGTAGAGATATCTTCTAATTCTTGAGTAGGGGAAATATTTGGTGTCGTTGACCTCTTTGCTGCTAAATACAAGTGGAGGTATAATTTGTATAATTACCTGCATTTGTCATTGTCAAAAAAACTTTTAAGAAAATTTGCTATTTCGTGTATGTTTCAAAGTGTGTCCGGCTTTTGTAGAGAAAGTGGATTAAATTTTTGTTAAAAATTTGTAGCGCAAATGCTGAAATGTCCTGCTGGTTTGGATGACAGTAATAATTAGAGGAGCTAATTTGTAGTCAATTGTCGGTCTCGATTTCCCGTTTGTTTTAAAACTGAATAGTGATTTACAAAATGCCTTAAAGCATGCCTGTAGCTTTGGCTACACATTACTCCAAATTTTTACGCATTTATGCAAAAACAAGATTAGCATAATATGTAGAATTCTTAAAAAAGTAATTTAAATTTATTGAATTAATGAACTTGTCTGAGTAAAGTCTATTTTGTACCGAGATGTGGGGAGTGTGATCGTTGATCACGACGATGATAATTTGTAGGCGGAATTTTATGAATTTTTAAGTAAAACAATTAGTAGCATTTAGTTTTTAGATCCAAGTTTATCTTACAATTAGTAACATTTACAGTTGTGATTGATTTAGGCGATTTAACATAAAACGATTTCATTGGTTGCTACTTCTCTTAGAATAAAAGTGGGCACGGGTATTTGTTCGCATTTAAACTCTAAAAAATATGTAATTGCAAATTGTGCTAAAATCAGAAGCTAAGCAATTTGAATAAATGTTTATTTCCGGAATTAACTTGTACTTTGTTTCAATCAGCATAATTGTGGGAACAAATTCAGTTCAATTAGATGCAATAACGAAATACTTTTCACATTTTATTTTTAGCACAAGTTGCGCAATCAATTAAGTAACATTAACGTAAATTGATATTAACCAAATATTATTTCAATTTTGCTAAAGCTGTCCTATTTCCGTGTGCATTATGGTACTAGGCTCATTTGACCTTGTAAATTTATTTTGATTGCTATTGGTGAGGCAATCGAAACATATTTTTCTTCTGTCGATCGATACTGGTGATAATGGCGCTCACCATTACAGGAACGATATAATGTAAGCATTTCAACATAACTCGTATTGATATTTTGTATTTAATGAGTTTCCCCTTTCTTGTTTTTGTAAAGTTACAAATTTATAATAAGCCGTGTCAGCATTTTTTGTCCTGTTTTCCTCTCTCTTGCGCGTCCAAATGTCAGCGGAAGACGCTTATGCAGCAGCGCAACCAAGACAAGTCGATCATCACCGTAAATGATAAGCCATCCCTCAACCAACGCGATATACTAACTTGAGACTCATTCATTTTTTATTACAGACTTACAGCACGAGAGAAACTTCTTTGCGTTGTCAAGCCATATGCCACGCTACTACGCTACTCTTTTCTCTCCTGTGCTCTCTCTCTCTCCCTCTCTCTCTGGAAGTCACTGAACCTCGGCTGTCATCCTTTCGCTCGATAAGGAAAACAACTTGGTCATCAAAAACTTCTCTCTTCACACATTTTTTTTCTCTCCATCTCTTCAGCGACGTTTGCTCCTGGACAAAAAATGCAACTGTTTGACGTTGCCCCAATCGCGTTACCCATCATCATCATCATCACGAACGTAAATCTCGAAAATCTCCCCAGTATCTCCAGCAGCAGCAACGAAATTTGCTCTCTCAATCTCTCTCTCTGGATAATCCACTAAAATCCCCTCTCCTCCTTTTTCTCCGTACTAAAGGAATGACGTTACCACTTGTCTCCCTCTCCCCTTCCAACTCTGACGTTATTTCTTCTCTTGAAAAAAATTAAGCGTGTATACCTATACGTGTGTGTATGCGTGCGTGGGAGTAAAGTGCGTTGCTTGAACGTGAGAGAGCATCTCTCTCTCTCTCACTCTATGTGTGTGTGCACCCGCTCCCGTCGTGATATCATGGAGGCACCATGGAGTGAAGATAAACACCCCACCACTCTCCTCATCACTATCACTACTCTCCTCTAACAACTTTTTTCCATCTCTCTGGAGGTAACACTGGGAGTAGCTCTCACTCTCTCTTCTCGCATCTCCTCGCCGACTCCAACTCTCTCTTTCTCCGTCGTCGTTTCCTCGCTCTCGTCTCCGGAGGCGTTCGGGGTCCGTGTGGTTCGCGTGTTGCCTGGCACGTTCGGAACCCGGGAGGACTTTAATAATGCAAAGTAAGCAACAAAAAATCACTTTTTCTCTCTCTCTCTCTGTATGTTTTCTACATTACCCAATGGATGCTTTTAGCATGAACATATTTTTTATTTTTTTCTTGGTGTAACAACGCAATAGGGCGAGAGAGAGAAAGAGCATCTGTGTGAGAGAGAGACACTCTCGAGTTTTTTAAACGTCGCATCTGTTGCGCTCCTCTCTCGCTCTCGCCTTTATAGAATAAACAGAAAGTCTTCCTTTTTCTCTTTCTTTGTAGTTAGTTGAGAGAACAAAAAAAATTGGAGATTGGCGATATATTTTTTGTGGAGGAGAAAAAAAGACGATTTTTTCCTTGTTTTTTTTTCGGGTGTCTTGTGTGTATCTAGCAGTAGCGAGTTTAATCCCTGCGGGCACCAGTAGAGGCAGCAGCAGTGATGTTAAAATGAGAAAGGGCTCTGCCGGTGGAGGCTCGGGACCTGGTTTGTATCATCATCATCCACAGCAGACACTACTCCATCAACATCATCCACAGCAACAGCAGCAACATCCCCTCCATCATCACCAACAGCAATTACTCCAGCAACAGTTTCAAGTTCAGCAGCAACAGCAGCAGCAGCAAGTGCCACAGCCACATCATCATCATCATTCCGGGGCTTTGGTAGGGGGAGGTGGACCCTTGATACCGCCACAGCAGCAGTATCAGCAGCAACCGCAACAGCAGCCGCAGTTTACGTTTCAGGCGCCTCAGCAGAGTATGGTGCAGCAACGGGCGGCGAATGTGGGAGGGAGTGGGAGGGTGTTTGTGAATAATCATCATCAGCAGCAGCAACAGCAGGTGCATCTTCAGGGGGGAGGGACGGCGGGAGGGAATCCGTATTTGCAGGGGAGTGGAATTGTGTTACAACCACATCATCAGTTGCAAGGACATCATGGACCCCCGGGGGGAGGGCCGAGTCCGTTACAAGCGCACCATCAGCAGTTGTTGCATCATTTACCGCAGGGGAGTAGACCGTTGATCCCGCATGGGGGCGCGGGTTTTGGGTCGCATCCTAGTGGTATGGGACAAGGTATGTTGGGATCTGGGGGGAGTCATCAGTTTGGAGGCGGTGCGAGTGTGGGCGGTATAAATAGTCATTTTGGAACGAGTGGGGGAGCGGGGGGTGGAGGGTCAGGAGTAGGAACGGGGCATTCGAGCAGTGGAGGAGGAGATTTGCCCCCGGTGGAGACAGTGGTGGCTCGGTTGGAAACGGCGTGTCGCTTGTTGCACGGGATTGGAGGGAATAATACAAGGGTGGCGGAGATTTCTTCGGAGATTTTAATCCTATCGGAGGATTTGAGGAGGGTGGGAGCACTCTTGGAGAATACGTATCCGGAGGTGTTAGATAGGGTGATGAGTAGCATGCGGGATGCGAGCGCGCAGCCGTGTTTACCGCCCAGTTTGAGACTGGCAATTTTTGAGTTGGTGGAGTTGCGAGCGAGCAAGTGGATACTGCCGAGTGATAGCAGCAATTACTACAGGCAGCGGAGAAATTTGAATGTAATTAAAGATAACTCATTATTTAACTGTTAATTTGTAAATATACTTTGAGGTCACTTGATAATGTGCGGGGTTTTGTTTTGCAAAGGATGCCGCTGCGCAAGCAGACCTGCTTTCCGAAGAGCGTTCTTCCGGTCGAAGTAGTGCCGGAAGCAGTGGTGCTAGTGGAGGCGGAGGTGGCAGCCAAGTGACTGTGGTGGTAACTGGAGTTGGAAACAATAATAACAATGGGAATCCCATTAAACCTGAAGCAATATTTCCCGGAGGAGGGGGCAATACCGGAGGGAACGTTTCCTCCGGGAGTAACAATAATCCGGTAGATTTAGACACACCACCTCCCCCACAACCGGCCAAAACGTACAGGGAGGAAATTGTAATTAAAAATTCCGACTCTGGAAAAGGTAATTAATTACTGGGGAAAAATTAAACTATCTCAATCGAATCACAGATTATTTATGGAAAAGTAAAAACTAAAAAAAAATGATGGTTATCAAGTGATGGGCGTCAGGGGCAGAAGGGTTCACCTGATTGAGGCCATTAGCGATACGATCATTTCCTTTGAAAAAGGTTGGACACACATGTCGTTTCCGTAAAGCTGGTTGTCATTTCGTGTTTTTGTGTTTTCATTTGTTTTTAACAAAATGTGTTTCATTTCCTAATTGGATGCACACATTTTTGTATAAAATAATTTGTTCTGAACATCTCGTCCAATTTTTTTAAATTTTAATTATTTATTTAATCTTTGTGTCATAATTGCCTGAATGATGAAATTCACCTTTTTTGGTATGATTTGCTATCATCATCACCCAGATTGCATTCATATTTTTTTAATTGTGCAAAATTTTGATTTTCAACTTTACCGCTTTTAAATTTTGTAATACAAAAATTTTCCTGTTCATTTTTTAAAATTAATTGCTACCAGTTTTGACCTCCTTTAACTTGTGTCTTACATTGTGGGGTGAAGTGAGATTTAAATACTTGGAACAATAATTGTCGAATTTGTGTGATTAATTTGCATTTTTAATAGTTCAAAGTACTAAAACCGGTTTTACAAAATGTTTGACCAGATTTTGCCTAGAGTTTTGACTTTAAAATATTTTTTCAGTTGCGCCCACGGCCAAGGAACGTGTTCTTTCAATTAACGGGTATTCCCAACAGTCCATTAAGTAAGTGGTTACTACTTGCAAATTATTTTCAATTTTGCATAAAAGAAAAAAAATATGCAAATGAGGGCATACTAAATACAACTTACTAAATACACTGTAAAAACATCAACTTATACACACGTGTCCACTCGATGTACTGCTAGGTAGAATCATCGACCTTGACCGTCAATGCAGAAAAATGCTTTTATTACGGCTAAAAGATTATTTCATTACCGATGTTGTGCAGAAGTGTGTATCTAGCCGTCACGTACACGTAATTGAAGGAGTTTGAACGTTCAGAAATAAACAAGGTCAATTTTAAAGCGTTTCTAGAGGTGCATTTAAGTGATTTTAGGAATTTTAAATTGAACTTTAACGTTAAAATTTAATTGTCATGGGTAGCAGACAAGTGGTGCAAAGGTTAAAGAAGATTGGTCAGGGTGATGGGAGTGTTGTGGATATTGAAATTAGTAAAATGATGGGGGGATCACGAAAGGTGAATTGCAGCGAGTTAGAAAAACGTTTCATGGCTATGGAGAAAGAAGTGGATGAGAGTAGTGGGGGAGGCGCAGAGGGGAAACAAGAGGAGGAAAAGAGAGTTAGTTATTTTGTGTACGGGTGGGAAACATTTGGAGAGGATTATGGGGAGTTTAGGGAGAGTGAATTTAGTAGTGATGAGGAGGAAAGTGGTAGGGATCACTATTTTCGGGGAAGGGATGATGACGAAGATTTGATGGGCGGCCCGGTTATAACTTATCCTGTGATTAATTCTTCTGCTAGTCTGGCGAAACAGCTGATTCAAGAGACGATCACCCGGAACGCCTCTCCTGTGTTGGATGGAATGGTGCTTCCTGCTGCGGCTTCCACGTCCCCTGCGGGATTGGCCGCGGCGGCCTCTGGAGATTACTCAGAGCTCGGAGCCGGAGGTCTGGGGATGGAGGACGCGGAACTGGCCTTGAAACGACTGCAACTTCACCAATCTTCCGGTTCCACTGCGGCCTCTGGGGGCGGTGGTGGTGTGGGTGCTTCCGGAGGAGGAGGGTCGCATTCTCCTCATCATCACCACCACGCTTCCCATTTTTCGTATACTGTGACTCTGGGGGAACACTCGATAAAAATTTTGGGGGATGACCTGCAGTACGTGCAGGAAGCCAAAATGGCACTGGACGACTACTTTCAGGAAAAGTACCCCGACCTATTTTGTGCCAATGAGTTGAATGGCATTGAGGACGTGGAGGAGGAGGATGAGGAAGAAGAGGAAGAGGATGATTTTATGGAGGCATCAAATGGGTGTCCTCAACAGCAGCAGAGGTACGATAGAGACACGCTACTCCTGTTGGCGAAAACTCGTGGTAGTCAGTCTCCTCCGGATTTTTCCCATTTGGAACCGGACATCCGTGGGAATATTGTACTTGAGGTAACCAACAAATTCGTGTCTTCTTTATCCATGTTGCATGACATTTTAATATAAACTTTACATGTTTCCATCTTTGCTCTCCCTTAGAAACCTCGTCAATTCGACCTGGAAAAGTTTGCCAAGGAAACAAATTCCTTTGTTCCGTCGACTACCACTTCCACCACCACCACATCTTCAACCGCCTCGTCAACCACCGCCTCCAACAATAAAGGCACCAGTACCGGTGCTGACGTGCTACCTGGTTAAAAGTTTACAATTTGCTTGCAAAATTGTCGATTGACTATTGAAACTAACGGTTATTCTTTTCATTATATACAGTTACATCGTTAAACGTTCAATTATTACTAGTAAACACGTGTTTTTGTTACTTATTTCTCAAAAAATATTAATCCTTCCTGTTCTCTGGTATTCTCTTTTACGGACGGTGGCTATAAAAAATCATTTACTACCTTTAATCCGCAGTATCATTTACAAATAAAACAATACAAAAATTAATTACTACGAGATAATTATAAATTTTTATTGATAACTGTAATTTGTAACCTAAATTATACAAAAATAAGTCGTTGCCATTAATTGATTCAGCTGATTTCACTGATGATGATAAAAACGTGCCATTTTCTTCGAAAATTAAACAAAAAATGGATTGAAAATAAGTGTGATGGAAATAAGTACATTACCGTTATTAATTATTGTAAGGTAATAAAATTATTTACTAATTAATTATACCACTTTTTCTCTTAATATGGTTGCCAGTAAACATTTAACGTAATTTAAACTTATTCTGTCTATCCATATCACAAAATCTCTAAGATTAGTTATAACAAGCTATAGACGTATTGATTGGAAGGGAGCGATTCTTCAATTTATCTTTATCCCAAGTAGTCCCAGTCCCCCTAGTCCCTGTCAATATTACTGTAACATTGGCAGCTAGCAACAGCTTTCTACTGTTGGAAAAATTATCCATTTAACTTTTGAATAATAGACGTTGAAACTTTCAAAATATTTTGTAAACAAATGTACGCGCGCGGGTGATTTAAAATGCTTTTACAAAGAGAGATTGTTGTTTGGTTAGAAATGCAAGGTACTACTACTATTTTAGTATTTAAAAAAATTACAAAGGCAAGATATTATGAAGACTAGAGAGAGACGAAAAACAAAAAAGGAAACTGTGAAAACGTTTGGATATAAAATATTCGCAATTATTACGTTAATGAAATTAAAATTAACTAACCAGAGAAAGTTAACCTTTCCAATGGCATTCGAATATGTTCACATTTTTAGGGTTTAAATTTTAATTAACTTTAAAATGCACGCAAAATAGGACATTAAAAATGATTTGTTAAGAGAAAAATACTGTAAAGTAGCTATTAAAAGTTTATTTGTATTAAAAAGTGAAATAGGTTTAGAAAAATTGGTTCTTGTCTGTGTAATTTTGTGGGTTAATCTGTTTTCGAACTGGTGTTTCTGTAATCCTCTCGAACGCAGCCCCCGGGGAGTAAATAACGAAAGCTTTCTCGGGCTTGCACAACCCATTCTGGAATTCCGATGGTGCTATGTTTTTTCTTGAGGGGGCCCATCCGGGAAACAAAGTCACGAATGGAGTAGGCCTCGGGGGGCATTTCATAAATATCGCGCCCTTCGCAAATGCGTTGTTGAAGAGCGTCGAGTTGTAGGTAACTCGTTTCGGTGATAAGATCGCTGTGTGAGTAGGAGGTCATTTTGAAGATAAAGTCACTGAGATAGCGGAAACAAAAGGTACAGTGCCACCCAGCGTCGGCGAGCATTTCTCGGGTTTCAGGCATAATTATGTGGTGGAACCAGTAGTTATAGGGTTCGTACACGGTGACATGTCGGGCGCCAGTTGGTAGTTTGCAGAGGGAACTCGAAAGAGTAAAGATATTCGTTTACCAACAGGTGAAGCTCTTTAGGATAACCGGTACAGCTTTTTACCAGCTCCAACGCTTTGGCAGAAGGAATCTCATCAACATCCGAGGCCAGAATGAGATCTCCTTGAGAGGGTGATAAACCCTGGATGAATTGGGTAATTTGGGATCTCATCTTGCTTTCGTTTTCAAAAAGGACGGTGGGATTTGCCGACAAAGAGCGCACTACAAAGTGACGGATTTTCTCCGCCGCCCACGCAAAGCGGTCCTTGTTGTCGTGGAAGTAAAGGGATTTACCCCGCCCCATAAAGGTTCGGTCTGCCTCGACAATCACAAAAACATCTACAACAGACCACAACTCCCGAAGTCGGATTTCTAAAATGTCCAGCTCATTGGACATGGTAAAAGCGTCAAATAATTTAATTTCCTCAGAACGAGATGACCAGCCGTGCCACTCACACCGATTTTGGGGAGGAACACGCTCCGCGTAGAAGTGTGGAATGATGATTTGTGGACCGGCTCGTGCTGGGTTACCCCACAAAGGACGAACCCAGTAGTCCAGATTTCGGAAAAATGTCTTTCGGTGCCACACGAGGTAATACAAAATTACCCATGAAAATAATCCTAAAAGGGGCCACCGACCCCAAGTGTACAGGCGTGATATGCAGCGGTTACAACACCGCGTGCCTAACTTAAACCTCATCACTTCACCACAAAATTGACATTACTAGTCTATATTTTTTTTCTAGTGACCACTTGCTATTTTTTCCATGATGATTTGTAACAGCGTTGATGAGCAGAGAAACCTTTTTCCAAAAGTTTGAAATGGCTCTGCTTTACGGAAAAACTCGAAAAACAGCGTGATAAATAAATAAGACTAATAAAATTCATAGACCCTGCCTATTAAATTCAACATTTGTCCTCACTTGTTTTCAAATATCCTTCATGAAAATATAAATACTTATTGTAACTAAAAGTAAAATATTTGTAATAGATTGATTGCATTATTTTTACTGACTAAGGCTAGTTTTTACGGTATGGTATGGTCTTTATGTTAATGATATTACCATATCTGTTATGGCCAGTTGCATTGTATCGAAAACAACATTTTTTGTGGATTACAATTTGCACCTTAAATAAATACACTCATAACCAGTACATACATACAACATACTGTTTACATTGCTTATCGTCAACCTTACTGATAAATGTTGGTGAGGCAGATAACCCGCTTGCCTCTTTCTCATGATTTAGATTTAAGTGAGTTAGAAAGTAACATGTTTTTACCCCTACATGCAAATGGGCCAGGTATTTTTTAAAGGTGAATCACCACAAGATCACAAGAAAAAATTTCTAAATATGTGTCACGTAATAGTTAACGTTGTTGCTACGCATGGTTACATGTAAATAATCTGTGCCTTTTCCAGCAACTAACGTTTTGTGATACAAACAATTATTGTGACAAACTTTCATTGCCTAACATTTTTAAATACCTGCATAAAATACAATATCGATTTCACGTTTCCACACACGGTATTACTTTTTGATTGAACATGACCGACCTCCCAGGCCACACGTTGTAGTTGTGCACTTAATGCAATATTCAAAATCGTAAATCGTGTTTTGTAACTCCAAAACAATCTTTTGCAATTAAGCTTTGTGGTCAGAGGTAAACCAGTATATGTATTTACACGGGAATCGAATGTTCCTCGTAAACCGTTTTTTATGATGTAGTTTACAATTCTCGTATTAAATTGCAAAAATATTACGGGTACGGGTATTACGTACAGATCAGTTCTGCTGGGAAGTTGGGCGCAGAGCTGACACCTTGCTTTTGTCCTTGGGTAACGTGAGACATGGTATTTTAGAAAAGTTAAGTATATTAGATAATCCTCAAATTTGTCTGTAATTAGCAAACTAGTTGTGAATATGCACCTTGTGCAAAACAAAATTGTCAAAATAGTGGCTATTGACGGTTTTTATCTAATTTATTAATAGCAGCTATACCAAATGTTCAGTTTTCCCTCGGGATAACTTTTTTCCATCTTTGCTAGCATGCATCATGCAATAAACTAATAAAGCACGCAATAATAGCAGTTAAAACAATGTCGGGATCAGGAACTATTTTTACATGTTAAAGGGTATTTGTAGGACAAGGATGGAGGAACCAAAATCTACTAGTTTGGGAGGTTGTGGCAGTGGCAGGTACGTGTTGCATGCTTCCTTGGGGATTATCATTGTCATTGTCAATAGTCAAGTCTATATACTATATGCTCCGTATAGTAATAACCAAATTGACATGTGCACCAAACCAAACATCAATTTAAATTTTCAGAGTAGTAATAAATATTTTATGAGTTAATAGAAAATGCAATTACAATAGTTCCTGTTAGCACCCACCCAATTCATATTTTGTTTAAACCAGAATCAACAGACAAGCTGTGATTCCTATTTTTGCACAAATCGTTTTTCCAAGTAGTATGTCGCCTTGGGTTTTTGCAATGTTGACGTAGCTATTCTGAAGGAACAATGAACAAAGCAGCAGCGCTACAAGAACCTCCACAGCAGACAAACTCACGCCGTACGTTAATAATTGCAGCTGCGCACGCCATCTTACAACATCTTCTCCAACCTGGTGTCCTTTACTCGGGAAATCCCGTTTTAAACGAGTCCCAAGCCTTTCAAACATTTTGTTTTACAAACTCATCCAAATACTTGCCAAGCTTACAGCATTGTAAGGCCCCATCAATCATCGTCCAGTTGTTCTTCCCCTCTTGGTAAAATAAGCGAACGTACCTTTTTACCTTTTCTCTCTCTCCACCTTGGCTTTAGTTGGTCGCTACAAGAAAGCGTGTACAGGATGCACCCGAGATAGGCACCCGAGGAGGACGACGATGAGCCAGCACGAAAAAGCAGAGAATTGGCTATCCTCTCCACGTTAACCCGGCTGGCTGATACCTACCAGTGCAATCCGGCCTCCCATTCATCACCTTCTGTGTATTTGACAAGAGCACCGCAGTAGCAGCCACGACATTTTCCCGAGAATATCATCAATACACTAGACAGTATTACCAGTGAATCCCGTCTTTCTGCTAAATCCCTATGCGTGTGCAGGATAGGCAAAGGGAAAAAAATCAGCAGCAGAAAAACGGAGAGAGAATTGGACGGAACGGAATAGCTGTGCTGCTTTCCTACTATTACTACTACTGCAGCTCTCTCTCTCTCTCTCTCTCAGCTTTGCTTCATTTGCCGAGAAAATAAAAACAACTGAAAGACGACGACGAGATGGTGGTAAATTGAGTAGTATCTGTGTTTAATTTGCGAGTACGGCATTTATTTATTAGTTAAGGTTAGTTTAAATAGCACAACTTTTAAAATATTAAATTAATTATCGAGTCGTGGTACCAGAGGGGAAGGAAGAGAGAGCTGCACTTTGTGTTTACTGAAGGGGTGTGGGGAGGTTGAAAAAAGGTCACCGTTTTTATGATTGTGTTTGTTTACCAAATATCAGTCGATGATGGAGTGGAAGAGGGGTTCAATTAATAATTAGGTGGGGTATAGTCTGGACTATGTTACATAATTGTAGCCAGTTAATGGTGGAGCTACCAGAGAGACAATTAGTGGTGGTGGGGAAGTTTTTGGAAAGCGACCGTTACTAATAACAACAGGAAGAACCACGGAGGATTCCAGGACAGGAGTACTTGTGCGGGAGTTGGAGGTGTTTGGCGTTTGGAGATGTACATTTAATTTAATGTAATTAACTTGTATTCGGAAGAAAATGTGATAAGTGATCTAATTTGAAAATGGGATGATTAGGAACTGACGACGGTTGAAGGGTTGAAACAAGACGAACGGGAGTGAAGGGGACTTCGAAGGAGATATTCTTTTATTTATTTTTCGTCTGATGTTTTAACGGCTTTTACCAAGCTACATTAATCGTTACAAGTCACAAGTGGCCAGGGAAAGAGACAAGTATAACGAACAAACACTATTATTGGATGAATATCTTTGTAATATTTGTTGGTTTTGGGGGATTGAAGTTACCACTAGATGTTTTTAAAATGGAATATATTAATTTGGATCACCGGGTAATAAATTGGCGGACTACTACCAAAAACTATAGATATCTTCCACCCACGTTATCCGTTAATTAGTGATTGTTTAAAAGTGAATCTGAGAAAGAGTACACTTATCATTGATCTGGACGTATTGAATATTCGGAGCGTATAAACCTTTTGAAGACTAAATATTTTTTTGGTCAAAATCAAAGATCTTTGACGTATCCGACAACTGAGAGGTGAAACGGGAAGGATAACGAGACAACGAATTTGACGGACTGAACCAATCGCCACAATTATTCTTCACTACTTTTTATACCCTTTAGTAAAGAAGGATAACCGGCACCATGTCCGACATGGATGCGGTTAATTCCTTCAACGCGGAGGTAAAAATAATTGGATATTAGAAATCAGCAATTTTAAAATAATTTCAAAAGTTAAGATGTGGGAATAGTGTGAAATATGGCGGTTATAAAATGTGTAACTTTTCTGTTAATTTACAGCTTCAGTCGTTGTACGACGTGAAGCCTCCGATTTCCAAAGGGAAGATGACATCCCTAACACGGGCGGCCTTGAAAGCTGTTAAACTCTACAAGCATGTAGTTCAAAGTGTGGAAAAATTTATCCAGAAAGTCAGTAATAAATATCATTGAGAAAAAAATATTATGTACTATCAATTTAATGCTGTACAATTGCTAATTTAATTTTTTTGTATTTTTTCAGTGCAAAGCGGAATACAAAATCCCGGGGCTCTATGTAATCGACTCCATAATTCGCCAAAGCCGCCACCAGTTTGGACCTGAAAAAGACGTGTTTGCTCCGCGTTTTTCCCGAAACATCCAAACAACTTTCGTACACTTGTACCGTTGTCCAGAGGAAGACAAGGCGAAAATAATTCGTGTACTGAACCTGTGGCAAAAGAATAGAATATTTAGTCCCCAAGTAATCCAACCACTGTTTGATCTCGCTGACCCGACAAATCCAATATGGGAGCAGATCGGCCAAAATTCCAATGTTGACATGGGCGGTGGTGGGGGAGGAGGTTCTCAAAATAACAATAGCAACATGAACAATTCTACTTCTGGAGGTGGTGGCGGAACTTCCAATGCTTCTTCAGGGTTCCCTTCCCTACCCAACGTACATTTTAACAAGAAAATCTTGGATTTTGACTACGGAGATGGAGATGACGACTTTGGAGGTGGACCCCCTGGCAAGTCATCAGATGGTTCTTCCAACAATGCCGGTCCAAATAGTGGTCCCAATAATGCCTCTGGCGGTGGAGGTCCCTTAGACGCTCTCGGTAGTATCCTCTCTAATCCCGAAATCATCCGGCAACTTCAAACTCTTCAGGAACAAATGGCGGCAGCTGCCGCTGCGGCCTCCTATGCTAATACTTCAACGCCCGAACAGGAACGTCAGCGGAAGCTTGCCGAGCTTTCCAAGCAGGAGGCAGCGTTTGACCAACGTCTCGCGGAAACTGTAGCCAGGCTTCCGTTTGCAAAAGACTGTGAGCTGCCTTTACCTCCTGATGGGGAAGGATCCAGAGGGGATGGTGTGGATCAAAATTCAAATCAATTGGGAGGCGGAGGAAACAATTCTAATTCCAATGTACTTCTTCCACCCCCATTTTTTCAACAGTTGACTGAACAACAGAACCAGCATCAACAACAACAACAACAACAGCAACAAAATCAACAGCAGCTTCAAAATCTGTTTCGAAATATTAATGCCGGAGTCCCTACATCTAATCCTTTTGGTCTCCCGATTCCATTCCCAATTCAGGGTGTACCTCCCCCAAATTTTCCTCCAGACACGTCGTCAGCTTCCTCAGTGCCTCATAATTTGTTTGGTGGGGGTCCCGGTGGAAATACTGCAGACAACGCATTTTTCAACCACTTAAACAACGTTGTTGGAGCTGCGGCCGCCGCCAATAATCAACACCACTCCCAACAACATCTCCCACAAATTTCCATCAGTAATAAAATTTACGAAGAGATCGACTTATGTGAAGATGACTCCAAGGAAGAGCTCCAAGGTTCCTCCCAACGTTCCGGTAACGACCGAGATCGGGACCGCTCGGGACGCTCGAAGCGTAGTGAAGACAGGCATGACAGAAATCGAGGGAGACGAAGTCGAAGCCGGTCCAGGAGCCGAGATAGAGGCAGGAGCAAGCGAGGCTATCGGTCCCGATCACGAGAACGGGCAAGGGAGGAAAGGGAAAAGGAAAAGGAGAGGCAGCGAAAGGGACTTCCGTCTCTGAAGAGAGAACACTTGAGTGTATGTTCGACCACGCTGTGGGTGGGACATTTAAGCAAGTTGGTCAGCCAGGAAGAGATTTCAGATACATTTGGGGCGTATGGAGATATTATTTCGATTGACTTGATTAGTCCGAGAGGGTGTGCGTTTATTGTAATGAATCGGAGACAGGACGCCGTTCGTGCACTAGACAGACTAAAGAATACCAAGCTGCAGGGAAAAACTATAACGGTATGATTATTATTTATGAATCAACACTTTATAGTGGCCTAAACAGTCGTATTAAAGTAATTCAATAATTATTGTAATCATACTGAATTTTTAATTACACTTTTTTGTAGTTGGCTTGGGCTCCGGGAAAGGGTGTCAAGGGAAAAGAATGGAAGGACTACTGGGAAGTTGGAGATGGCGTGTCTTATATCCCATGGCACAAATTGAGAGAAGAAACGAATCTAGAAGAGTTTGAGGATGGGGGCTGCATGGATGAGGACTCGTTGCCGGAATTCCTCAAGAGTGAGCATGAACTCAGTTTGCACATAATGTTTCGGAAGAATTTGAAATTTGTTCTCAATGTTTAACTGTTATTTTAAATGTATTTTAGATAAACCGCAGCCGCCAACTGACTCTAAATCAGCAGATGCGAAAATTTTAATGCCGCCACTGCCTCCTTTGAAATTTGTTCCCAATGTTTAACTGTTATTTTAAATGTATTTTAGATAAACCGCAGCCGCCAACTGACTCTAAATCAGCAGATGCGAAAATTTTAATGCCGCCACTGCCTCCAACAGACAACGAAAACAGTCAGGATAGTAATTCCTTGAGTTCTATACTGCCACCACAACCTCCTTTGCCGCCACCCCCGTCAACAGCACCTCAGCTATTACCTAGTTTAATGCAAGGACTGACAGGTGCGGGACCACATCCACCACCCCCGGGTGGCATACCTTCCTTGTTGGACCCGGCCGCATTGGCAGCCGTCGTCGCTGGAAAAGGGCCTGGAGATACAGACGCGAGAGATGGACAACCCCCCATGGCTCCAACTCCTTTTGGAATGGGCCGTTAGTTATATTTGCAGTATTTATAAAGTATTTACAATTATATATGGAAGGAATTTAAAATTTTGACTCTTTTTAATGTCCAGCTCCGGGTATGGGAATGATGCCCATGGGTATGAATATGATGGTGCCGCCTCCCTTATTAGCGGCTGCCATGGGTCCCGGCAACCCTTTCCAGGGAATGGCCAGTCTTCCAGGAATGCCGCCCATGATGGGGATACCAGGTATGGTACCCGCCCCTGGACCAATGCCAGTTCCTCCAGCAGGTGGTGTTCCTCCTGTGCCGCCACATCACCATTTGGGAGGAGCCCCCGGGCTACTCGGGGAAATGCCACACCAACCGCCACTTCCCCCTCAGCAGTCACAGCAGCAGCTTAACGAGTCTTTATTGAACAGCAGTAACGAGGAGAATGCCATGTCAGCGGCAGACATGATCCTAGCCCTGGGAGGGGTAGTCGGACAAGCTGGAGAGGATGTAGGAATTGTGGGTGCAAGTAAAAGGGCAAAGTACGTTGACGTTAATAACAGAAATATTTTCTTTTCTTTGGCCGGTTTACAAATTTTAACAAATTTCCTCAAAGCGATTTTGGGAAATTTCAAATGTCGGCCTAAATTGATTCGGAGATTGTTTGAGTGCAGTTTTAATAGTTTTTAAAACGAGATATTAACTGCATATAGAAATCTTCAACATTTAAAAACTTACATACTAAAAAATAAATAAAACGCTTCAAAAGAGCAATATGTAATGTTCGTTTTTTTGTGAATTGCACAGAAAAAGAAGTAGATTTGACGATCCCGAGGAGAAAATGTCACCTTCTGGAGATAATTCCATGGATCTTGGGAACATGTCTCCGACGTCTGCGCAAGCGGAAGCTGCTCGAGTGGCACTAATGAAAGACGATCGACCAGTATTTGAAAGACTAAAGAGCTTAGCTGAAGGTACCTTTACGCCAAGGATATACCATTTTTTTTAAATGTGTGTGAAAGTTTAAGTTAATTTTTGGTCCGTTTGTTTCCTTCTTTGAGTAGGTTACAATTTTGCAAATAGTGACAAAGTCGGCGCGGGAGGTGGCAGCTTACTGGGAACCCCTCCTGCGTTAGGTGGTGGTCCTCGACCTCTCATGTCAAACTCGTTCAGTCAACCTCCCAGTTTACTGGGGTCACGTCCTCCAGTGCGGCCTTTGTTTGGATCACCAGTTGCAGGGGCTGCTGGAGCAGCCAGACTACCAAATCCGAGCTCGTGGGCAGGAAGCTTCGGGGAGAATACAGAAAACCCGTTCTTGAATCCAAATCCAAGCAACCCGTTTGCAGCTGCAGGGGGTGGGGGCAACCCATTTGTGGCGGCAGCTGGAACTTTCTCGGCATCTGAGAACCCATTTGAGATTGTGGCGAATAGTCAGCAGGGCAATCCCTTTGCGCTTGGTGGAGACCCACGTGCAGGGTTTGGTGGCGGTAGAAGAGGCTGGTCCAGGGGTGGTGATGACTGGGGTGGAGGTCGAGGAGGCAGAGGTGGTAGGGGTGGACGAGGAGGTTGGCGAGGTCGAGGTGGTGGATGGGGTAATAATGACCAAATGGAGGACCACATGAACGAAGAAGAATCTCGAGGAGGCGGTTTTGGGTTTAGAGGAGGAAGAGGATCCAGAGATAGAGATAGTAATTCTTGGGGTAGGGGCAGAGATGGGGAGAGAGGTGGCAGTGACAGAGACCGACCACGAAGCCGAGAAGGTGATAGGGCCAGCAGTGGAGGTAGACGAAGAAGCAGATCACCATCTTCCCAGAGGAGAGGAGGTGGAGATGAGGAAAGAGGAAGTAGAAGACGCAGAAATTCTTCGGAGAACAATGGCGAACGTCGAAGTCGGCATCGCTCCGGGGGTGGAGAAGACCGAAGGGATAGTGGACGCCATGATCGAAGAAGAGATCGGGATAGAGACAGAGGCGGCGCCCCCTGGGGTAATGATCGACATCTCCATCAACAACATCAGCCCACGCACCATGGTCTGGCTCCGGAAGAAGAAGATTGGGAGATGGTTGACAATGGTGGTGCTGATACTACTACTGCCCCTGGCACAGGTGAAGTAGTCTCCAGTGAAAACAACGAAGCGGTTGCTGCTGTACCACCTGGACAAGAAAACTGGGATGACGATGGCCCTCCAGGGGAGGAACGCGATGGTGGCCCCGATGATCCTCGTGGCCAAGTACAAGATCACCATTTGAGTACCTCCAACAACCACGAAGATACCGAGGTAGATCAGTGGGATAGCGGTAGTCGGGAGGCACATCATCAACCGGACGCGGAAGAACTGCACCCGAATCAACAACAAGAGGAGGAACAAGAAGACGTGGAACACGGGGACCATCATCCTCCCGATAACCAGCGTCGTCATCACCACCACCATCATCATCATCATCAGCCTCCTCAAGAGGATCGCTACGACGATGAAGAGGAGGAGTATCCGGCTCAAGAGCAGGACTACGGGGATTATCCCGCCCAGGAGGAGGAAAATTCGTATCAGGAAGAGGAAGTGGAACAAGGGCAGCAGCATCACCATGACAAGACTGATGATGACTACGGAGCTCATGGTAATTACAATAATGAAGCCGATGAGTGGAACAACGACGTCGAAGAAGACGGTGGGGTTGAGGAGGGACAGGGTGAGGTGTACGATAACGGCGACGATGACGGGCAAGGTTACGATAACTCCAATAATTACCCCAATAATTACAATAACGACGAGGAAGAGGAGTACGCTGATGGTGGCGAATACTACGAAGAGTCGAGAGAAGGTGGCCGGGCGGGAATTGACGACGAGGAGGAGGAAGAGTATCAGTGTACTAGTAACAATGACGACGACATTGAAGAACGGGACGACGGTCCCGTAATGCCCGACTCGTCGTCGGCAGTGTATGCAAATAATGACAGTGGTAAATGTACTTCTTCTTCAATGATCATGGCTGACGATGACAAGCCTAGTGAGCAAGTGAACTCTATAGCTTCGTAGTATTCTAGTGATTCGTTATAATTATTATTAAATTAACTGATTAATTAAATTAATAAAAAACTCAGTTTTTAGCTAGTTTAGATGTGATGTTTAGTTTAAAGAAATTTTGCAAGTTTTAATTGTACATACAAAATATGATGTGTTGAGAGTGTGAACGTGTTTTGAAAGTGACAACTTTGCAGCATGAAATTATTGTTATTATTATTAGTAAGTTATCGAAAAACTGCGTTTTTATCCCCCTGTGACACCACAACACACAACTTTGAACAAAAGGAACAAAGAAATCAGCGCGAAAAACTAAAACAGATTATGAAATTTAAATAATTTATTATTATTGATAATTATATGATATGCATAATGTAATATTAAAGTTTGTGAGGTATCTTGCAAGAAAAACAAACAACACATTATATTTATAGATTTGTATAGCATGATAATGTAAAGTGTAGCTAAATTATAAACAATTTTTTTTGTTAAGCTGTAAAAAAATTATTGTTAATGTTATTATTGTTGTAGAGTAAAAAAGTTAGCTGGTAGAGTTTCTAAATATTTAAATATTTATGAATATACACAGCGTGTCTGTAAATTACAAGAGTAAAAGTCGTGATTAGCGTCATGTCATAATCATCCGAAATATCATATTCCTCCCCCAGGCCACCTATCCTCGTTAAATAATTTTGAGAATCCGCGTGAGAAAACCAACTTTGTTAATTAATGTTTAAATTAACTAGGTAATTAATTAGATGGAACTTAGCTTTGTTAAATATAGAGCTAGGTCCAATGATAAGTTCACTTGAGCAACCCGTTTCTATAAGAGAAAATTATAACTTATTATGAACTGCTGCAAAAACTAAACGGGTACAAAAAACACAATGATGCGGGCGGGGGTGTGTGGTGGAGTAATAATGACCCGGTTTTTGATTTTGACCGACTTTTTATACCTATTTCGGAGGTTTTTTTTAGTTA
>JAHZNE010004440.1:0-12913 GCA_027744055.1 Callyntrura sp. NNG-2020 | reverse complement strand
GGCGTCACATAGTTGAAATTTAGTAATGCAGATATACGTGTATCCATGATTGATTGGGAAAAGGAAAATTTATAAATTCTTTACTCCGTTTACTTGAATGGACATTTTACCTTGGGTAAGACAGTTACACGCCAAGCGTGACCCCTTGGGAGTCACCTAAGGGCCCACTCAGAGCCAAATTTTGTGCCATGGTATTCAGCAGGTCTGATACTATAAGTGTGTAACAAATTCATTGTATTTCCGATCGTACACCCAAGTACCTTTCCTTGTTAGTTTGTCTTTGTAGCAAATTGTATTTAAAGACACGTTAAACTCGAAAGATTTCACTGGCTTAAGCAGGTGGACACTCATTGTCCGCCTACGATTAGTGTTGAGAAAAACCGCTGTAAGATTATATAAAATTACGATATATCGACCGGTAGATGATGTCGATACCTATACATCTCTAGTTGTCTCCAAAAATTAATAAAAATCATTATAATTTGTTATTTACCGTTGGAATGATAAATAAGTTGTAAATCAAACACATTGGGTGTTTTAAAAACAAGACTGCTTTTTGCAATTTAATTTGAAGAACTAAGGTATTAAGCGGGTGATTTACCGCTAGAACAATATTACATGTAGCGTTCCATTTTATGTTGCTAAATTGATATAAGTATATTTGACGTTACGTAATCATTTCAATACGTTTTAATTTTAAAACGGAAATGGGCAGGAATAATGTAATTGTAGCTCATCATTTTATCTGCAAGCAATAAAATACAAATTCAGCTCAAAGATTTTAGACTGCATGTGCTCCCGTTTGGCATGTAAATTCCAATAATGTCATGAAAGTCAGGACATGATTCCCTTGTTTCCCCAGGTTGCAAATTCTACTAAATTCTTTCAATTGGAAAAAATGTATTTTTCAATTAAATTGATGTAACTATATTAGAAGCTACATATTCACTTCAATGCGTAATTAATTTAATAACGGAAATGGGCATGAATAATGTAATTTCAACCCATAATTTTATACCACAGCAATAAAAAACAAATTCATCGCAAAGCAAGCATTACTATGCTACCACTACATTTACAACTTACATTTATATGGTGTCTTTTGGCAGCAAAATTTGTTTTCGTGAGATGTTTGTTGTCCGCGACCACACTCAACTTAAATCGTGTAACCCAAATGATGTCTTAAGCTTCCTAACAGAGAGAAGTTATATCACCGCAAATAAATCTTGAGCAAAAAGTTAGCCAAAGCGTCAAGGGTTATCCTTTTGATACCAGTAACCCTAAAATAGGTCATATTGTAGAATTTTGTGTCGTTATCCCTCTACTAAAGAGCCTGAATGCTGGGCCAACAAGACAACACAAAACTCATTGCGTTTGTCCAACATGACTTGCGTTAGGCCTGAGTTTTCCTTCTTTTCTGGATGTTATTTAAATCCTGTCAGTGGTGTAGACTGATAGATTTTCAAAACATATATAATTATGTTTACAATTTCTATATAACCGCACGATATAGCACGTGGAACCGCTAACTCCTACATCAATACCGCAAACGTAAGCTGAAGTTGTCGATAAAAGATTTGTAAGAAACGATGATTTTAGTAACGTATGAGTAATAGTTTGATTTTTTTGAAACATTTGAATACTTCATTTACTTCATAATCATTTATACTCGCATTATTATTATTATTATTATTTACATTTCTGTTGTGTAGGTAATGCATGCAAATAAACAAATGTTGCCGTTGTCGACACAGTATGCCAAATTTTAAACCACACTTAGTTCACACGGTGAATTGTATCACTAACCTGAAATTTTAATAGCATTTGCAACGCTTATACAACGATTCCACGTATTATTCATGTTTATTTCACAAATGGGATTCAGATGAGAGTCCCAATTTACAGCCTGGTAACATTGCTGTATTCCGAGGCGCACGATCTAGGTTCGCAAAAATCCAAGTTTCAACTAATTTTTTTCTTCGCACAATTAACATCTGCAATGTTAGACCTTATCCTTTTTTGCATTTCATTCTGCAACTTTCCTGATTTATTCGGTGAACATTATTCTAGAAGACTGCATACCAAATAATTGTTATTCATTTCCTTAGTAGTAGAGGAATCAAAAATTTTAATTTACAATTTAAGATTGATAAACAGAATGTTATATTCTGTTTTGATATAGAGTTTAAATATTAAAGATCTTGTTGCACAAGCACTCTCTATCTGCTCCATCTTTCTTCCATTTGGAAATATTAACGTAAATCGTTTGCATTGTATCGTCTTTGAAATGTGTGCTGAGAGATTTACAAAAACTATATAAATGACCAGCTAACAGAGTAAACGTTTGATATAGAAGTACTTCATTTACTCCAATATGTTAGAACCTGATGAAGAACTTTTAACAGAGGTCAGAGACAAACGTTTTACAATACAGCTACTGAAAATTCAAAGTAATATTTACATAGTTACAAAGATTTTACTAGCCTCAAGTAGGTATACAGGTAGGACACTCATTGTCCGACAACGTTTAGAGTTTAGAAAAACCGCTGTAAGATTATGTAAAATTACGATATATTGACCGAGATATGAGGTCTACACATCGATAGATGTCTGCAATAATTAATAAAAATCTATATAAATTGGTATGTAGCATTGGAATAAGTAAAAATAGTAAGGCAAGCACATTGGGTGCTTGAGAAAACGGGACTGCTTCTTGCAATTTATTTTGAAGAACTCTTGCAATTTAGATGGCGATCTACTGCTAGAATAATATTATATGTCGCGTTCCATTTTATGTTGCTAAATTGATATTACAAAATTTGATGCTATGTAATCACTTCAAAACGGAAGCATGAATACTGTAATTCCGGCTCATCATTTTATATGCGAACAATAAATTACAAATTCAGAGCGAAACAAACATTACTATGTCTCCCACTACATTTACCCATTTACCTAAATAATTGTTAAAAGTGAAAAACCCTGTTTCTCGTGTATAACGAAGGGGCTCAAGTGTGACTGACACAGCTTTGCATTATCTTCTTTGTTTCCCGAGCCGGAGCTGGCGTCTTCCTCCAGCTTCAAAACCTTCGCACGGTTAACCGTAATATTAGGAAAACTATTAAGCATATGAGTAAATGTAAGTACATATTAATAATAACGTTAATGTTTACCTGAAACATTCTAATTTTTCTCAAATGGAAAAAATGTAATTTTCCAGTTTGCCTTCCAAAGATTTTAAAGAGATTTGCAGAAGCTTTAAAAATAACAATTTGAAAGAGTAGACTTTTGACAAAGATGTAATGGATTTACGCCAGTAGGTTGGAAAGTAATGTAGAAATTTTGACACAGTTGCGAAAACACGGGGTGATTTCAAACGTTTAACAATACAGAGACTGAGTCGAAGTCGAAATAATAATTACATGGTTACATCGTCTACATCAGTTTTAAATTTTTGGCTATTCATCCTTGTTTGTTTTAGTTGCAACACTGCAACTCTTTCATAAACGTTAAACTACATTGGATCTACGGGTTTCAATCTGACAGGCAGGGAGGAAACTCATTGTTCGTGTTAGACTCATAAGTGTTGTGACACATTTAAAATACATAAATTGATTTTAGACTGCATCTGCAACCGTTTGACTTGACCGGTTTACTTGTTTCTTCAGGTTGCAAATTATACTAATTTCTTTCAATTGGAAAAAATGTATTTTTTCAATTTGATTTATAATTCAAAGTAGATATTTAATTGTATGGCTGGTGAATTTAATAGGAACGTTTTTGGCCGACGTTCACCTCAGAATCCGCACCTAAATTTTCCTAAACATTGTAAGTCAGTTGTGGATAGCTAGCTGTACCGCTGAAATTCCTTTTAGCTTTAACCAACGACAAAATTGTGCGCCTATATATTTCATCATAGTTGAGATAGATTTAGAAATACATAAAACGATTTGAGACTGCATCTGCAACCGTTTGACATGTAAATTCCAATGATGTCATGAAAGTTAGATCATGATTCACTTGTATTGCAAGGTTTCGAATTATACTAAATTCTTTCAATTGGAAAAATTTTTTTTTTAATTTGACTAATAATCTAACATAGGTATTTAATTGTATGGCTGATGAATGGAATGCGAACGTTTTTGTCCGCCGTTCCCCGCACAATCCGCATCTGAATTTTCCTAATAATTGTACGTCAGTTGTGGATAGCTGTAGCGCTAAATATATGTTCAGGTTTACCCAAAGTAAAAAGCTTTGCATTGCTTAAATTGTTTCTTAAAATTCCGTCGTTTGAATTCACCATAATTGTCAAACGTGACACAACCCTGCTTCCCCTGTATAGCGATGAGGATCGATAGTGATTGACACCTTTGTATTGTCTAAATTGTGGTTTCCGAGCTACAGTTGGCGTCTTCCCCAACCTGCAATATCATTTCGTATGGTTAACCGTACTACTCAGAAAACGTTTAAGCATATAAGTAAATATATGTACATATTAATAATATGTTAATATTAAGTTCGTCTGTTACATGTAACCATGTTACGTTTAAAATGTACGTACACGATCCCAATATTTACAATATTTTATCTAGTAAGAGGTTTGGATACAATTTTAAATGTGTGAGAGCAATGATTTATCAATGCAGATTTGAGTTAAGCATTTCATAGATAGCAAGAGATAAAAGCATGGCAGTGATGAATTGCTGTTGTTCTAAACATAGATAATGTTATCTATACACCTCTAAGTAGTTTTAAAAGTTATTTAAATCATTATAATTTGATATTTAGATATCAAATGTATAATAGTTGTTGATGCAGTAACTGTTTATACAGCATTTTACATAAACCGCATTTTCTATAGCGTTACATTTCTAAGCTAACATGTCATTCAGGCATACTGTATTTTAGATTACGTTAATCATTTGAAGCCTCAATTAATTACACTGCGTAAATGGGCACGAATAATGTGAAACCCACAATCTTTTTCCACGAAACTCCCTTTAACATATTATGGGGAATACCGTAAAATAAATAAAACTAAATTTTGGCTAAACACCACTTTATTAAAATGTTCTTACACAAGACGTAATCGAAAGTTGATACTAGTACACTTTACGCAAGCTTTGAACTACATTTCCAAAGTACACGGTAGCAATAGTATTTTTCAATGTAGCTCCGAAAGATCCGAATATTTACAAATGAAATATCAATAATATTGCTATACACAAATTTCAGTCAAAGCTGTACAATTTCATGACTCGGGATTTGAAGAAAATCTAAATTCAGTACAGGAAGAACCTTTTCTTTTTCAACTCGTTGGCTTTCCCTCATTGCATTAGCTGCATCGTTTCCAGAGTTTTTTCTAACGTATATTGTTTGCTCCGTATCGTCTCTGCAATGTATGCTGAGAGATTTACAAAAACTATACAAATGAGAAGTTGGCAGAGCAACCATTTGACATAGAAGTACACTATTTTCGCCAATATGTTGAAAAGTTGTGTAAAGCTTTTAACAAAGTCGTGAAATATCAATGAGGGCAAGAGATATAGGACTTCAAACGTTTTACAATACAGTAACTTTAAATGCGAAGTAATATTTACATAGTTACGTCTATTCTATCTGTTTTTATCTTTTCGGTATGTGACTTAGTTTGTTTTTGTTGCAAAATTCATTCAATTTCTCAAACGCGTCGATCTCAATAGATTTTACTGTTCTTTAGCATGTTAGCAGTTAGGACACTCATTGTTCGTCTACGATTAGAGTTAAGAAAAACTGCTGCGATAAAATTGCGATATATCGACCGGCATATAAAGACTATACATCTCTAGTTGTCTCCAAAAATTATTAAAACTCTTTATAATTTGATGTTTGGCATTGGAATGGATAATAAATGTTGAGGCAAACATATGGGGTACTTTGGAAAACAAGACTACTTCTTGGAATTCATTTTGAAGAACTGAATATGTAGCGGGCGATTTTATGTTGCTAAATTGATGTAACTCACATTGACGTTACATATTCATTTTAAAACGTAATTAATTTTAAAACGGAAATGGGCATGAATAATGTAATTCCGGCTCATAATTTTATTTGCAAATAGTAAAATACAAATTCAGCGCGAAGCCAACATTGCTATGCTAAAACTACATTTACCCACTTACTTGTGTCAATTCCACTGTCGTTTGAAGCCAAAATAATTTCGTATTCCCAGGTTGCGAATTATACTAAATTCGAATAATTTAGCATAAGTGTATTGCTGATGAATGGAATGCGAACGTTTCTGTCCGACGCTCCCCGCAAAATCCGCATTTGAATTTTCCTAATAATTGTAAGTCAGTTTTGGATAGCTGTCGCGCTGGATATCTGTTCAGGTTTACTAAAAGTAAAAAGCTTTGCATTGATTAAATTGTTCCTTAAAATTCCGTCGTTTGAATTCACAATAATTGTCAAACGTGACAAACCCTGTATCACATGTTTCCCAGATGCTCAAGGCTGATTGACACAGCTTTGCATTATCTTCTTTGCGTTTTTCGAGCCACAGTTGGCGTCATCTTCAACCTTCAATACCATTTCGCACGGTAAAACGTAATAGTAAGAAAACTATTAAGCATTTGAGTAAATGTATGTACATATTAATAATAACTTTATTGTTTATCTGAAACATTCTAATTTTTCACAAATGAAAAAATGTAATTTTCCAGTTTGGCTTGCAAAGATTTCAAAGCGATTTGCAAAAGCTATAAAAATAACAATTTGAAAGAGCAAACTTTTGACACATGAGTACTGCATTTACGCCAGTATGTTGGGAAGCAATTTAGAAACTTTGACACAATTGCGACAAACCAATAAAAGCAAGGGGTGATTTCAAACGTTTCACAATACAGACACTGAAAATTCCAAGTAATAATTAGATTGTTACATCGTCTACATCGATTTTAAATTTTTGGCTATCCATCATAGTTCGTTTTAGTTGCAACACTGCAACTCTCTCACAAACGTTAAATTCCATTCGATCAACGAGCTTCAATCAGAAAGGCAGACAAGAAACTCATTTTAAGTCAACAATTAGAGTTGTGATAGATTTAAAAATACATAAAACGATTTTAGACTGTATGTGCAACCGTTTGACATGTAAATTCCAATGATGTCATGATAGTCAGGTCACGATGCATTTGTTTTCGCACGCTGCTAATTATACTAAATTCCTTCAATTGGAAAAAATGTATTTTCCTCATTTTGACTAATAATTCAAAATAGGTATTTAAGTGTATTGCTGGTGAATGGAATTCGGACGTTTTTGTCCGACGTTCCCCACAAAATCCGCACCTGAATTTTCCTAATAATTGTATGTCAGTTGAGGGTAGCTGTAGGCTGCTGTAATTCTGTTCATGTTTACCCAATGTGAAAAGCTTTGCATTGGTTAAATTCTCCTTTAAAATTAAATTTGATCTGGAAATGCTCCATAACAAAATTTGGCGCCTAAATAATTTATAAAAAGGTTAAGTTATACATATGGAGCGTCTAATACTTATACTGTTGTTTGAATTCACAATAATTGTCAAAAGTAGCAAAACCCTGCTTCTCCTGTATAGCGAAGAGGCGCGAGAGTGATTGACACGACTTGTATTATCTCCCTTGTGTTTCCCGAGGCACAGTTGGCGTCTCCCTCAACCTTCATACTATTTCATACGGTTAGCCGTAATATTAAAAGTTACACCTGTTCTATCGGTTTTCATCTCTTCGATATGTGACTTTGTTTGTGTTTGTTGCAAAATTCTCTCACTCTCTCAAACGCGTCGAACTCCGCGTCTACGCATACGATTAGAGTTGAGAAAAACCGCTGTAAGATTATGTAATACTACGATATATCGACGGCATATGAAGACTATACATTTCTAGTTGTCTCCAAAAACTATTAAAAATCATATAATATGATATGTTGCGTTGAAATGAATAATTAGTAGTGAGGCGAACACATGGGGTGGTTTGGAAAACGAGACTGGTTCTTGCAATTTAATTTGAAGAACTGGGGTATTTAGCTGGTGATTTATTGCTAGAACAACATAATATATAGCGTTCCATTTTATGATGCTAAATTGAGGTAACTATAAAAACGGAAATGGGCATGAATAATGTAATTCCGGCTCATAATTTTATATTCAAGCAATAAAATACAAATTCAGCGCGAGGGAAACCTTACTATGCCAAAAATACAATTTACCCGCTTACATGTATCACTTCCACTGCTACCTATACGACAAATTTTATTTATTAATATACCAGTATAGAGGTACGAGGCAACATACGGCACAACGGTTAATTACACCGGTTCTACGGACAGTTGTCTGAGCTCGATACTCTAGCACAATCTTGCACGATGGTTCATCCGAAAGCGATGTATTTCTAGTTGTACTCGGATTTTACCAATATATGCAACTCCACGAAAAAGAAGTCAGAAAATGAATTCTGCCTTCTTTGGTTTCGTGTTTATTTTAATATTCATTTTATCGATTGTTTTGTAATTAAAGTTTCTAATATCCTACAAATGGATTTTCACATATTATTATTATTATTTGAATATGCTTTTCTTCCTTATAGACAATTTTTAAAGTAATAGCTGAATCTTTGAGTGTTTTGTAATTTGTTCCCCACAAGGAGACCTGTCGGTTTGCGACTTCATATTTTATTTATTAACATAACAGTATGTAGACTTTTTACCAATATATGCGACTCCACGAAAAAGAAGTCAGAATATGAATTCTGCCTTCTTTGGTTCCGTGCTCATTTTATTGATTGTTTTGTAATTAAAGTTTCTAATATCCTACAAATGGATTTTCACATATTATTATTTTAATAGGCTTGTCTCTGTTATAGACAATTTTTAAAGTAATAGCTGAATCTTTGAATGTTTCCTAACTTGTTCCCACAAGGAGACCTGTCGGTTTCTGACTTCATATTTTATTTTATAACATAACAGTATGTAGACTAGATCCAATTTAGACAACATTTAGTATTTTAACGGTTCTACAGACAATTATCTGATACATTATTTTCCGAAGTGAATTATTTAAAGGCAATTTATTCACCGTTCGAATTGCTAAAAGAAGCAAAACTCTTCCTCATGGAAACGTATAGCAGGGTGGTTTCCACTGTGTTACAGGTGGCCAACTATGTGCTTGGCATATCTAAGCAATGTAATATTTACATATATAGTAATAAATCCCAATAATTGTGCAACAATCGTTTAAGTAATTCAATGAAAGTAAATCCGGTGTCTCAACATAATTTATATCGGGTCGTTGTTCCTACATTTACTAAACCTAGTAATATACGCACAACAAATATTATAGCAATTTGTAGCAAGATGTTTGGTCCTCGAGTACAATACGTCGTTCCTTCCCCAGAAAACACCATCAACTGCTTGACATTTTGCTATTTGACGCCTTTGCGCCAGAGTAAGCCGAAACATATGGAGAAAGATTTTGATATGCGTTTTAAAATGCCTTTAGGCAGTTCTCGGGCAAAGTGACAGCGTAGTGTAAAATTCCAGTTTAAAATACTATTTGCTCGTCTACAATGTCCTATGCTAACTCTTATGTCGGCCTTTATAAAGAACTTTTGAAACTAAATTAGTAGATTGAAGAACTAGTATTTCATTTACATTCATAATCTTGTTACAATTATGTAATTATAATTACAAAGGAACAGTAAAGTGTGTGCTCCAGAAAGAAGCTGTAATTGAAGGAAGGGAATAACTTCGGAGTTCATTTTTTAAGCCTCGTTTTAATTGAATAATAGAATGTTTTCGGCTATGCTCTGGCCTACTATTGCAATTCGCCGTCTTATTTTCGGTTTATCTAAAATATTTCTTCGGAAGGCCTAAGGTTTACAAAAGTGTAAATTAATACCTACCTCCATTATGCCGCTGTACTTTAATTACGTCAATTGATAATAGTAGATATTTATTATTGTTTTAATGTTTTTGGAATAGAAAATGTTGCTGTCGTCATTTGAAATCATACATATCATCTTTGGCCCAGCGAAAGCGGTTAAGCAGTTGTTGGGGAAAACTCGACAAATGTTGAAGTGTATTGTAAAATTCCGTTTTAAAATTCCGTTGTTGTAGTTGTTGAAGTAGTTTTGCAATTTACGACCCACAAACCTACAGATGCAGTAAACTGCGTCGCTTCAGATTAACTCAATGACTTCTTCAGAGCACTTAAATGTCACAAAGGTATAAAAAAACATCACGAGGACAAACAAATGCCAGTAATCAGTTAAGTAATTGGATTCCCTTTCACCAACATCAGTTTCTTAGCCCGCTCATATGTCAAGTATGTTACATTGAGACACTCAATTCCATAACTGAACCTAATTGTACTTACAACACCCGTTAGTTCACCGAAAATCGAATCCGCTTATAGTAAGACCATGTGCAATCGTTGATGAGTTAACTGCCCACATTATGTTGTTATTAATGTGCTGCTAAGCTTTTTATTTCTCTTGTTTAAGTTTTTACAGCGATTTTGAGTATCATAAAGCAGAATTTTTATGTTCATTAACATAAATATATCATTTATCTGTCCATCAAATTTTAAGTGAAATTTGCCAGGCAGGATTGTGTCTCAGACGCCCATGTGTAATAATTAATAAATAAAATGGTGTATGGAAAATGTAAAACCATATCCCACGGTTATATTGTTTTTGAGTTGCAGTTTTTAGCAGTTTTTAATCATAGGATCTCTTTCATATTGTAACCGCTATATTTGTGTGGAAGTGTGTTCTTATTTGCTAGTTTAACGAACTCGTTTTTCATGATTAATCCACCATACCGTGTTTGTATGAAAACGGATTACATCACGGAACCTTTCTCATTCAAGTAATGAGTTCTAACTTCGCGTTGAAGTTTTAGTGTCGGTCTAAAATATACATTTTTTAGCTTTCAATATTTAGCGTCATACTGATTAATACAAATGTTCTGAAATGATTATCTATCCGCTCTGTCGCTACTTCAACTTTTGAATTTTTTGCGAATAGTTTGGAATGTAGACAAAGTTTTGGTTCGACCACATGGTTGCACAACAGAAGAAATAGCTTGCAAACCCAGCAAAACTCATCAGGATGATACAGTAATGCATTTTGTACTATCCTAGACGTCTATTTATGGAACGACGTCCATATTTGTTCTTCAACCACAAAATAAATTGATGGCACTCATTGCAAAAGAACCAACGTTTCTGCAATTCACCATCTAAAATTTATAACCTGAATGTTACGTTAAAGGGCAGAGTTTAAATGATCTTGTCGCACAAGCAGTTTCTACTTGCTACATATATTACTGACGTACATCGCATTAAAGCATGAAACAAGCTCTGCATGTTTCTGAGGGGTGTTGCGCGGTCCGCGCCAGACGGACGTATACATTTGCAGCTAGTTCCAATATATCTGAACTAGCTGGAGACCTGCTGGCTACAAGCAGCTCAGCTGCACAGATAACGCTTTGTTGACGCTGTTGTCATGAATATGTTTACCACCAGAACTTATACAATGCCACAACTCTACTAACTACTACTACTACTACTACTACAATTAACTAATTATTGAAAACTCCGGGGAGTAGGTAAAATAATTTTCCACAACCAAGCTGTAAAACTTATGAAATCTTCGTGTTTGAAAAACCATTGGTCAATAAATTTATATTTATACGAGTACAAATTATATTTGACCCTTGACCTTTTAAGGTCAACTATTCAACACTACAGTACTAGTAATTAAATATGCATATCTGAAAATTAGTATAAATGTCATTTATTATTTGTAGTTAAATTGAATTTATATACATTCGATAAATAAGTTTTTACATTTCTGTTGATTATGCGATATACATATAAATGTTCCCGTTGTCAAAAGCAGCATCACAGGTCGTAATAATGTCAAATTTTAAAATACTTTTCGTTTTCACGGTAAAATGTATCACTAGTTTAAACAACAAAAATTTTAATAACATTAAGTGTGCCAATTTACAGCCTAGCAAAATTTCTGCATTTGTTGGGCGCGTTATTTTCTGTTTAACTAAAACACTTCTTCATAGGGACTAAATTTTTAAAATTTTAAATTAAAACATGCATGCATTGGGCGGCCGAACTTGCATTACGTCAACTGATAATAGAAAAAATTTATTATTCTATTGATATGTTGCTGAATTTTTAAAATGGAAAATTTTGCTATAATGATTTTAAATCATTTAAGGCATCTTTGGCTCAGAGAAGTTAAGCAGCTGTCCGTCATGGCTTGACAAATGTTGAAGTGTAGTGTAAAATTCCATTTCAAAACACCGTATTGTTGTAAATAATCAATTTTTTCAATTTATTAATCACGTAATTATTTCAATACGTAATTAATTTTAAAACGGAAATGGGCAAGAATAATGTAATTCCGGCTCATAATTTTATATGCAAAGAATAAAATACAATATCAGCGTGAACGAAACATTACTATGCTACCACTACATTTACCCGCATGTATCAATTCCACTGTCGTTTGAAATCAAAATAATTGTCAAAAGTGACAAACCCTGTTTCCCCGTATAGCGAAGAGGCTCAAGGGTGATTGACATAGCTTTACATTATCTTCTTTGTGTTTCCCGAGCCAGAGCTGGCGTCTTCCTCAACCGTCAATACCATTCGTACGGTTAACAGTAATAGTAAGAAAACGTTTAAGCATATGAGTAAATATATGTATACATAAATATTAACATTCTTGTCTACCTGAAACATTCTAATTTTTCGCAAAAGGAAAAAATGTAATTTTCCAGTTTGCCTTATAATTTTAAATGAAAGAACGAATTATGTTATTGTTCGAGAGCTTTTCTTTATGTCACATTCATACCGAGACTTGGTGTCATATTTTTTTA
>JAHZNE010004438.1:0-13651 GCA_027744055.1 Callyntrura sp. NNG-2020 | reverse complement strand
AATTTTTTTTTTTCTCTCTGGTTTCAGCTGGTAAGGTTGCTCCTCCCGTATCTGATGTAGTCATTGGAGCCGGGGAGCTGTGGCTCCCCATCCGCGAGCTGCACGAAGTCTTCCACGATTTGATGAGAGAATCCCGCCCGTCGGAGCAGTTGGTGCAGGATGTGGACCGAGTACTGGCGCGACACGCGTCCGACTTTGCGTCTCTCTTTGCGATCAAGGTAATTTGTCTTAAATAATGTTCATAAAATTGTTTTCCCCTTGCTCGGAATTCCTGATTTTATTTTATTGCGGGTGGCAGCCTCCGTCGCCGGTGGACCGGGAAGAGCTTCGAAAGTGCAGCACTGAAGGGCGTTACTTGAAGGGGTTCCGGGGGAAACACGTCATCTCCTACAGTCTTGTCAACGAGGCCATCATGATCTCCGACATGTTTCAAGTCAACGAGTTCATCGCCCTCGATCTTCTAACAATCGGTACAACAAAATTTTAAACCGTTAAACTGCCCGTTATTTAGGGTTCAAGACGGAGAAGAAGTAAAAGATTTTTTTTTTCGATATAAAAAATTTTGCGATTTGCGATTTACGGATTTTTTTCAGCGGAAACGGAGCTGGAGAACTACCCCGAGTGGCCTCGCGGTCTGGTGGCGGTGTTCATGTTTTACGAAGGGCGTTTCTGGCTGATCCACACCCTCTGCACGATGATCCGTTGCACCCCCGGTCTTCAGTGGAGCTCCATGTTCCCCCACACCATCCTCGTCTCCTTCCGGCGAGTTCTCAACTCGGTGTACCGCGACGACATGATCGACCGCCTGGTCGTCCTCCTCGAACAGTTCTGTTTGGAGAAGCAACTCGCCATTTTGGAGCGGAACCTCGCGCTCGGGGACTCCCGCCACCGGCGGAAGGTGAAGAGCCTCCTGCTCGGAATTAAAGACATGCTCACTCAAACCATCTTTTGCTACGCCTGCCAACGGCACCTCCGCTGGCCGGAACTCTCCCGGGTCCTCGACTACCTCAAGGGCCAAGTCCAACCGGAGGAAAGACAGTTCACGAAGGGCGACTCCACCCTCATCGCGACGACGCTCTACACCGTCGAAATTTTGTTGAGTCCCCCAAACACCGACATGGCGTTCGGACACAGCTTCCGAAAGTACCTCAAAGACAATCAGGATGGGAGTTGGAAGTGCATGGAGCTTTATGACATGCTCCGCCTCGCCTTTCTGATCGCCGCCCACCGCCTCCCCAGCCAAACACCGGGGGCTACCACACGATCTCCCAAGCTGCCCCTGGGAGGAACCGCCGGAGAGTCCTCCGCGACCGGTACAATGGGCCCGCACGGGGATCACGGGATTGGGGACTTGAACACTCCCCCCAGAGGGGGACCCACCCCCCAGGAAAAGGAACAGCTAATGTTTACCCTGCTGGGCACCGAAACCGGGGATATGGAGTTCACCCGCAACTTGTTTGGCTTTCTGCAGCAGGAAATCTTCGCCGTCCCCTCAAATTACACGTGGGACCCCGACTTGGCGAAGGTCTTTCACGGATTCTTTGTCGACTTCATCGTCCACATGCCCCTCAAACTGAAGGAGATGAAGTATCGGAGTGAGGAGGTGGCCAAAACGATCCTCATCTGTCAGGAGCAAGGGATCAGCCCACCGATCCCGGAGGTGCCGGAGTACGAGAGTTTCCTGGAGTGCCTGGGCGAGTTTTACCAACACGACGCGTTCGACCTGGGGGGTTACTACTTCCTGGAGACGAGCCAGTTCCTGCCCCTCGCGAAACTGGTGCGGAGTTGCTGTTTGGAGAGTCCCTCCCTCTTTACAAGCTGTATGCGATTTTTGACGGGGGTCAGCACCGGAAATACCCGAGCCATGTTCGAGCTGCTCCGACAAAACGGGCACAACGCCAGCCTGGACCACTTTTTTGAGAGTGTGGACCGCTACCTGAAGAACTTTGGGATTCAGATGAGCATGGAGTCGGATCTGGGCGGAGGGGGGCGTCAAACGCAGTGGAATTATCAGGGGGCTCCTTCCGCCGCCGCGTTGGCGCAGTCCACGTCGATGATCATGAACCCCCAGGAGATCCGGAGTATCTGCAGTTATCTCCGACTCATCGAGGTCATTTGTTTACGGAGCGAGCACGCCCGCGCCTTTTTCACGAACCAAAAGCCGAACTGGATCCGGACGGCGTTGCAGGTCGTCAAAGTCCGCAAGTTTCCGCGGGAGGTGCGCGCCGCCATGCTGGACACCTGTGCGGCCATGATTGGGGAGGAGTTGCTGAGTCCGGAGGTGGTGACCACCCTCTGGGACACCTTTTACAGCATCCGGCTCATCGACCCCGGCACTGGGGATGTGAAGGAGGAGTTGGAGGAGAAGGAGGTGCGCTTGGAGGAGTACAGCTTAACAGTGGGCATGCTCCGGCTGCTCCGATCTCTGGTGAAGGTCCGGTTCCGCCAGATGGACTACGTCTCCCAGGAGGGCTACTTTGTCCAGCCGACCTACGACAACGGCGCCATTTTCCCGTACCTCAACTACGTGACGGACGCCGTCTTTTTGAAGATGCCCTTCCGCCTCTTCAAAGATCAAAACCAGCGGTGGTACGTCACCAAGCTCTGCTGCGAGATCCTCTCGACCCTCCTCGACTACTGCCCCAAACTCATGATTCAGCTCCTGTGCGACTCCCCGCTAATTCGAACCCTCCTCACGTGCGTCGTCGACTGCGCCCTGGCCACCGATCTAAGCAGCAGTGATAGTGAGGACCCCTTCCGGGAGGAGGTGGACCGGTGCAGCTTGGCTGTGCTACAGTTCCTGTGGAGGGCGTTGCAACGCCAGCAGTTTTACCTGTCGCAGAAGAAGGAGATTTTGGAGTCGCAGGATACCGTGCTGCTCCTCGGCATCCACAAAATCATGCTGACCTGTGGTAATGACGGCGGCACCCCCGAGTACATCCTGAGCATCATCCGCTTCGTGGACTCCATGTTCAGCTCCTCCCTGCACATGCAGGCCGCCCTGGAGATCCTCTCGATTATCTTGGAGGATAACACCGACATTGACTACGCCCTCCATCACGCGCTCGTCTGGCACGAGGGGGTCGCCAACGTGTTTCGACACACGGTCGTCGAGCTGATGTATCGCGTGGGCAGTGCAGAGACGGAGCAGGCGCTGAAGAGGCAGGATAACATCAAGATAAGCGCGTTGAAGCTGATACGGACGTCGGTGATTCACGAGGATCCCAATGTGGGCCTCTTTCTCCTCGGGTTCGATGTGAAGAAGAGGGAGTACGTGGGGTCCCGCACGGTCCTGCACGCCATCTTGGAGAACGCGACCCTCGTGCCCACCTCGTTCATGACCCTGTTGACCTTGCTGGTGGACCCGCGGCTGAGCCAGGCCACCTCGAGAGTGATGCGGTACACGAGGTTCTTCCAAAGTTTCTTCCGGGAGCCGCGCATCCTGGAGCAGTTTTCGTTCGAGGGGCTCTCCTACTTTTTGCGGTGTTTGGCGATCGAGCTGAAGTCGGAGGAGGGGCTGGGACCGGTGGCTCAGGAGCTGGTGGGGCCGTGTTTTGGGAGGCTGGAGGAAATCCTGAATTTGATCCAGTTGGAGGATAGCTCGGTGGAGTTGCCCGAGTTTGAGTTTTTCGACACGTTCCTGGTGACCCAAGCGCTGGGGCAGTGCGACTACGTGGATCAGGAGCTGAAGACGAGGTTGATTCGGGTGGAGAAGCTGGACGGGATGCTGCGGGACGAGATAAACAAGTTGGAGAAGAGCACCGTGCTCCGCCTCCGGAAGACGGTGCACAGCGAGGCGAAGGAGATCCTGGAGTTTGCCAAGACCCTCAACACCAGCAGGATCCGGGAGGGGTGCAAGCTCCTCGTGTTTGACGGGTGGCGCCAGGTGGTGGAAGTGTTGGCCCTCAACCCGCACCTGCAACGAACCGATTTTAGTCCGAATGTCCTCCGCATGCTCCTCCTGAAGGTGTCCTGCAAGTCCGGCCAGCAACAACATGCCGACTACTTCTCCCGCCTGGCGGCGGAGACGACCCTCACCCTGAGTGCGGTGATGGCGGCGGGGGTCGCGGAGGATCCGCAAGGAGCGGCGGCCGTGACGGGAACATCGTTAACGTTGGTGATCAGCCATCTGTGTGAGTGGCTCCGGTCCGCCCAGAACCCGGGTGTTCGAGGGATCCTCTACGCGAGCTTGCTGTACTGTATCAACTTGTTGGGGGAGTACGGCTCGCAGGATACCCAGATGGCGGCGGTCACCGCGCTTCCGGGGATACTCCACAATCTGTGTCGGGACTGTTGTCAAGGGGTCGGGGAACGGACGAGAATGCAGGCGCTGTATCTGATGGGAGAGATCATCAAGTGTTCCACGCACCGGGGATTGGGCGGCGGCAGCGGGACCGTCCGGTTGGCGAAGTACTCCTTTGATGGGCCCCGCAAGGAGTTGGTCTTGGACCACGAGGGGGACACGAGCGTCCGGAGTTTTGAGGACAGTTTCGTGGAGGGGATCAGGAGCAAGACGGATTTCAACAGCAGTCTTGTGTTTTCCCCAGGGGGCAACCCGGACGAGGTCTCTCAGGGGAGTGGGAGTGTCAGTGGGGCGGGGTGGTTGAAGAGTGTCGGGGAAAAGTTCAATTTGACGGGGATGGAGGGTAGCCCCCGACCCGGGGGGAGTAGAGGGGAAAACAGCGGCCGGAAGAGTCAAGGGGGCAGCGGGGGGAAGTACGACCCGGAGAGGATCATGAGCTGTGTGTACACCAACGGCTTCCTCGCGACGCTGATCGAGGCGCTGTGCGTGGTGGACGACATTGACTTGATTGCGTTGCTCACCTCAGATTCGAGCAACGACGTGAATAGCATGATGGCGATGCGAGCTTTTTTCGTGTTCGAGGCCAAGTTGACCATGTTGAGTCGGTTGGCGGAGGTGGGGCTCCAAGCTGTGATGTACCTGTTGGACCTCAACTTGATCAAGCGGTTGACGGACATGAAGGTGTTTGAGTTGCAGAGTTATCACCAGCACCAGGCGTTCAGTGTTCAAGAGATGTTGCCCCAGAGCGTCGTTCGGAGTTCGGACGCGGATGAGCCGGAAGCGCAAGTGTTGTACTCGAGGGAAAATAGACGGAGTTGGGGAGCCAGCGCGACGTCACCGTCGGCGTCCAGAGAATCCCAAGCGGGGCCTTCCCATCGGATGTCGTCTCAGTCGATCCTCCCTTCGGTAGGACCACCGATGGCGACGAGTACTCCGAAAGACAGGAATACAGTGGTTCCCCTCGACGCGAGCTTCTCTCAGGAAAATGTGCGACCCGCGCGAAGTTCCACCCAGGAGCAGGGAGGAGGGGGTGACCAGACGCCCGTGTCGGGACAGCACACCGTCAGTGAGTCGCTGTATATGCAGGTGTTGAAGCTCTTCCACGTGATGCTCGACTCCGCCCCGAAGAACGTGGAGGTGATCAAGCAAATCTTTCAGTTCCTCCGCGTCCACGACTCGGCCGTGTCCAAGTTGCTGATCCCCAGTCGGATCACGGTTCGAGACACGCCCCGCCATGCGAGCATGATGCTGACGAGCCTCCTGAGCAAGCTGGCGGGGAACCAGCAGCGAACGCAGAGTATGATTTCCGTCTTCGCCCCCAAAGCCCTGCTCAAGCCGGGCCTCCTCAACATCCTCCGGATGCAGGCGGAACGCAACTTTGCCCGAGGGGATCAGATCGCGACCAGTCTAGTGAAGCAAGTGCTCCTCTTCCTCTACCACTGCAGCAAGGTGGACGGGCGGGATCCGCAAAGGAAAAGTGGGAGCGGGGACGCGACGGACAAGAAGATGGCGCGCTACCAACCTCAGATAAGCTACCCCGTGCTGACCAACCGGTTCGAAATGGACCGCGTGCTGCTGGAGCAGGATGAGAATGTCAGTCTGGGGGTGATCGTCCAGTGCGTCGCCCACGCCGCCCAAAACATCATCGACAGCCAATTTAAGGAAAAACTACAAACGTCCATGATCACCGCCTCCGTCCCTGCCCCGGCCGGCGCCAGGGCTCCTTTCCTGGGAGGAGCCACCCCCTCTGGGGGGATTACGATAGGAAGCAGCGCCACCCTTAGCAGCAGCACCACCTTCCTCACCCCCCAAATGCTGGAGGAATGTCAAGCGATCATCGAGGTGGGCCTCTCCCTCATCTTTTTCCACATTCAACTCTTCCTCGCCGAGTTCTACGAGGAGAAGGAGCTCAAGCGCGGGAATAGACTGACCGCCTACCAGGAACTCGTCGCTCGCGAGGTGGAGAACAATTTGGCCAAGGTGGTGGCCGAAGCCTGCAAGGTGAGTAGAAGAAAAACTCAAAAAAAAAATATCCTAAACGTGACGGAGGTGGAGGTGGCACTAATTTTCCTCGTATTTTTTAATTTCAGAAAGTAGAGCAGGTGGACTACATCGACGTGCTCCTCCTCAAAATCCGAAGCATGTCCGCCAGCGCGTCAACAGCGGCCCGAGAAAGCTCCCTTTTTTAACCCCACCTCACCCCCCCCACCATGTCTCGGCGAGAGGAAAAGAACAAAGTTCAATCCAACTTAAATGTGTTTACCTTTACTACAATTAAATTAATTAAGATAATTAATTGTTAAGATAAGAAGGTTGGAAGTGAGAGAGAACTACTAGTATGTAGATAAGAGAACCGCTTATCAAGGGATGCTACTTCTGCTACTATATACAGGAACTGGTGATAATCCCAATCAACTTTAAAAGCTCTTTAAAAGCTGTCACGGTGAAAATTCCGTTTTTTTTTTCGTAGAATAACAAATTTTAGAATTTATAAAAATTTAGATTTTTTTTTGTATTTTTGAACGGGTGAATAAAAGTGGAGGGGTTTAAAAAAAAACTGCCATTTGCCATAGAATAAGAGTAAGTATCGGCTGTACTAACAGAGTTGTAGTGTGTTGTCCGCACGTGTACTTTAATTGAAGTTAAGTAAAATTATAGTTTGTTAATTAATGAAAAGGTGTTTCCTTGGTAAGTTCCCCCCTTAAAATTGTTTCTTGCGAAAGCATAGACTGAAGTGCTCATTTGTTTGTGGAAGGAGGAGAGGGTGAACAGGGGAAAAAATGTGTATTTTACAGAGATATTCTGTTCATAATTGAAATTAGAAGAAAAATTAATAATAAAAATTGTATGTCTCACTAAAAAAAAAGCTTCACTCAAAACGGCACGTTCGTTGGCCATTTTTCGGGTAAAATTAAGATTGTCCCTGTGTAATCGTCCAAAGTTTGCTATTTTACCGCGGGCCCTCATTACCATGTAAATTTTTATAAAGGAATTGTGTCAGTCGGGTTGTAGTGGGCAGTGGTCTTGCTTTCTTGATGAAAGTTGCCGTATTTCTAAAGACAAACGACGTGACAAAAACTGCCATGGATACAAGAGCCCCAGCATAAAATAAACGAAATGAGGACGAGCTTTTTTGTTTTTTCTCAAGGGCTTGATGCCTTTAGTATCTTTGAACTTTGAACCTCCTTGTTTGTAATCTGTCGTCTGGGTAAAAATAAGGATACACTGAAAAAAGGGATGTAAAATCAAAAAAGACAAGAAGGGCCCCCCTCAAGTTGTATCCAGTTGTTGCAATCAAGTTGTATGGAGAACCGTTGGGGGGAAGAGGGGTTCGCAAACATGTTTCGTACCTCGGATAGCGGTACTCTGCCAAAGTGGATATTGGGGGATGCACCAAAAATTGGGGATTTTCCACCCAGTTGTAAAAATTTTCGATAAGGAATTTATATGTCGTCAAAATAATGAAGAGTTCGACCTGTCATTCCTTCATTATTCGGTCAGAGTTGGTAGAAACCGTCGAGCATTTACTATTCCAATTCATTTTCCCTCATCATCTTCTTCCTTTCCCGATCCCAGCACAATTGTGCCCAAGTGGGGCATCATGACAGCTCTGCAAAAAAAAAATTGGCAAGCTTGCCTCTCTGGCAATTCCTGTATTTGGTAGAAACCGTCGTGAAGTGCGGCCACATTTTTGCCAACGTTGAACCCCATTCCACACTGTGCATCAGCATCATCATCATCATCATCCTCATCCTATCCTTCTCCTGCTTGAGCAAACAGCAATGTACAATGTACGTACAAACAGAAACACACACAAGCTGTGCTAAACCAGAAAAAGCGAGAAAAAAAAACCAGGAGAAATAGAGGCCGTTCCTCACACAAGTCATCTTCTCTTCTCCTTCAACCAACAACGATCCAACGCGGGGCTATCCTCCCCATGTATTGCCGTCTCTTCGAGAGAAAAAATGCTTTTACTCCGTTGCTCCTACAGCAAGCAACACATCAGCAACAAGAGACTCTTTCAAGCAAGCGGACTCAATCCCTTCTTTTTTTTTAGTACAGCCAGGCTATCCCGCATCCTGCTTATGCTTTTGCGCGTCTCTCTTGTCCCCTGTTCTTCCAGACAAGCTGTGTGGAACTGTTTGCTGCTGACGAGTCTCAACATGGACAGAGGCCGAGTATTCTAAAGCAAGGCTTTTTTCAATCGGGGAACTCAACACGGACAAGACTCAAGACTAAGCTGTGTGTGAGGAGAAGAGAGACGGTTTAAATCCTCTACACGATTTGTGTACGGAAAAGGCATCTCTTCATCATCATCATCATCATCATCATCATCATCAATTATCATTCCATCTTGTGTTGTCTTCGCGGCTGGTGTCTTGTGAACTTTGTCCCCGTCCTACTTATTCCCTTCCCCCTGTAATATCCGCTTTTTCCTCAGTAATTAAAATTAGTTAATTAAATCCGTCCGTAAATTAGTGTAGAGGGGGTGCATGTTGTAGTGGAGCTCGCTTTTTGGGGGGATTCCCGGTTTTTTTAAGGAGGATTTGCTGTCAACTACTACTACTGTCTGGGTGAGTAACATCCTATTTTAGATAATTCCCTATTTACCATTAAAGTGGGCAATTAAATAAAGGGATTAGTTAATTGGAGAGGGGAGGTTAGTTTCTACTGTCAACGGTGGTAGTAGTGTCGTCCTGTTTCTAATTAATAACGAAAGGTGTTGTGTTTTTTTTTCAGGGGCTTTTCATCGGTGGTGGATATTACTACTCCAGAGAGAGAGAGCAGCTGTTTTACTATTTTGAACTTCAGTTCCATGGTCAAGGTCGAAGGTTGAAGAGGATGGATACCATCTTAAAGGTCGGGGTCGGCATCTGCTGCACCCTGTTGGTGGCTGTCTTCCTGGTCGCGGTGGCCCGCATATTCAACGGCGAGGAGGGGATGCTTGCGGGGAGGATCGTCGTGTGGACCTTATTCTTTGGCGGCGGATTCTATAACATTTTCTTAAGCGTTCAAAGTAATCACTACTTGTTATACCCATCACCTGTTCGCAAGGAACGGGGTAGTCACACACCTTTCCCTTTTATTATTAAACTCTTCCTATTTTACTTGCCGTTATTTTAACCGTGATATAGTCAATCCTGCTTCAGTACTCACAAGTCCTCTCTCTGCTTTCCACTGCTTCACTGGTGACGGTCAATACTTTTTATTTATTTCTGGGATTATTTCCAAGGATTGTGTTTATTTTGTATTTTTTTCTATCACCATTAGTGTACAAGCTCGCAATGTAGCTCGCATGGGAAAACTAACCGATTCTTCTTTTCTTTGTCCTTCGTTAACCTCTAAAGTCTTTAAAAAAAGCTATTTTCCGTAATTGCTAAGTGCTCTCTCTCTCTCTCTCTCTAGTGTGTAGTTCGTAGTTGGTAGGAGTAAGTTGTAACCGAGTTGTCTTTCCTTTTTAGCGTAATCATTGCTCCGTTGTGGTAGAGTCCGCGTCAAATTACCCCAGAAGACACTCCCGCCCCTTCCAAACCCCTTGTCTCTCTCGTGACCAGGAGTTACCGTTAGAAAGGGCCCTTTTATTGCCGTTCCGGGGGGACATGGGGGAAAGTGGGAAAGCACGTGGAGTATTCCACCCCCGCACGTGGTGGCGCATGGAGAGAGACAAGCTGTTTGGAGCTGGCGTGTGTGTGTGTGGTGGAGGACCTGGTGGTGCTGGGCTGCTGAGGGTGATTGCTTTTTGTAGAGTGGTGGAATTCGAGACACCCAGAGTTTTAGGCCAGAGCAGTTATTTTTCGTAGAGTTGCTCCTTTCTCGTTCCAAGTAGTATTGAGTCTCGTGGTGGTGGGGGTAAACTGCTTGTAGCTTCGCTTCACCAAAAAAGCTTCTTCCTCTTCCAAGTCACCCAACGCCGCTGCTCCTGCTCCTGCTCCTGCAGAGAGAGAGAGAGGCACTCACAGTATTTTTCACACAGGTGAGGTGAGTTGGTAGAAACCCAGGGAGGGAAGGGCTTCGGAAGCAACACAAGTAAGCAACACCACCAAATAGGGGCCTTTGCAAAGGACTGGGGTAAGTGGGTTTTTTTTGTATCCAAATACCTTGCCGTCGGGCGAAGGGCTGGGATAAGGGGAAGGATACTACGGGGAATCAGTTGGAATTCAAGGGTGGGTGGGGGTTGTGTTGGGGTAATCGTTCGCTCCAGGGCGAAGGGGGATACAAGAAAAGGGTAAAAAATAATTTAATTGTAATTTGGTAATTAGTATTCCAGCTATTTAAGTAGGGAAGTACTCACGAGGTAATTGGTACACTGGTAACAGCAAATTTCAAGGGTATAAAAAGCGGGGGTTTATTTTTGGAGGGGATTCCCCCTCCCAAAATGCGCCTCCTTTCTGGTGTAAACTAGAATAATGAGAGAGACAACATGTCTTTCATGGTGGAAAGGATTATACTAGGTTAAAGTATAAAGTCGGAACAAACATCTTCAGTTAGGCCAAATAATTATTTGTGTTGGAGGCTGTGCTTAGGTACATAAGTAGTGCAGTGGTGCACCATCGTCATCATCAAAGTAATAGCAGGTCTACAGTGTAGGATTTAGTTTAATTATTTTAATTTATTTTTCTTGAAAAAAAAAACGGTGGTTAATTTTTTGAGGGCCGTTCATATAGACGTCGTTTACAACGAATCTATTCCGTAGTAGAAAATAAATGGGATCTCATTCCCATTTTTTTTTTGGTAATTTAATTTTCTCTTTTTCACGATTCTTCCCCTTTGACTACTTGACTTGGGAAGTTTTATCATTTTCCAACTATGAAGGGGTATCATCACTTAGTAAAATTGGAAAAATGACAGAGGAGAAAAATATCAAATTTTATCAATTCCGTCCTCCAACTGTTGCCATTTTCTCTCCAGATCAAGTAGTATCGTCTGAATGAAAAAAATTGGGAAATTGAATTGAAAGAGAAAATAAAATTGAGAAAAATGCAAATGAGATGCTATTCCTGCACACCCTTTGTAGGAGCTAGTGTAGTTTATGTAAATGAGGTGTGTGAACTATCTCGGAATATTTTTTCATGGGATCGTACCACCACCCTTGCCTGGTTGAAAAGGAGAGAATCTTTGTTGTTGCTCCGGATAGAACGGTGGTGGTGGTGGTGGTGGAGGTCCAATGGTGAGTTGGAGAGCTCCCTACTCGCTGGTTGAGCGGAAGAGAGGTGTAGTGTGGTGTAGGTGGTAGGGAGTGTTTAGTTTTGCCTTCTTTTGTCGTCGTTGCAGGCCTGCGTGTCAGACAAGCCTTTCCAAAAATTAAAATGTATATACAGATCATAACGACGAATCAGGATGTATGTTGTCGCTGGTCTGGCATTTCAATCCACCAGTCCACACACCGTAATTTCCGTTACTCTCTGCTAACAGCAAATTTCATAAACCTCCCCCTCTCTCCCCGGCCGCTACTTGGGGCCTCGCAGACACCCCCACCTCGCGACCACCCTCTTTACCCGGTTACTCCCGCGGGAAAGAAGGATACCGCCGGCCCTGGACCGAACCCCGGTCCTCCCCAGGGTCGGCGGTAACGGGGTTTGCAATAAATTTCCCAGGGGGACCCCGGGATCCGGGGGAAATCCCGTTTTTGGGGGAGAGGTTAAGAAGCGGTACTGGGAGAGAGGGGAACCGCCGCAGACTTTTGAGATGGTGGCGTGTAGCTCGGGTGGTGGTCGGACCCACCAATCAGGCGTACACTGGCCAGGTAGGGGCTCCAATCCCGGAGGCCCGCGGTAAGAGAAAAAAAAAATAGCTTGGACGAGAGGTGTAGAAAAGGGAAGAGAGAAAGGCTGTACACACACAAGCTGTCTGCTACTCTACTGTCGACACTCTCGCTCGCTTCCTTTACGGCTGGGCTGCGGCTGCTGCTCAGGATGAAGATAGGAGCACCACCAGCAGGAACGCAAAGAGTGTCTATTTTGAGGAGGATAAACTACTAGCAGCTCCACATTTTGATAACTACTTATCTTTTCCAGGTATCTACCGTTGGTGGCGGATGGTACGACGGCGGCGACCTCCCTAGGAACCAGGCGACTCCTCTCAACGCCTTTGCTTTTTCCACCCATCGGAATTAAGTACTCTCTTCTTATCTTCCATATAAGTAACTTGCACAGGTTTATTTTTTGTCAATTTTCTTAATTTTTTTTTGATTGCTTCCACATGACAGAGAAATTAACATTTTTTCTCCTTTTTCCAGCTCGACACATTCACCCCTAAAAATCCTCACCGTGCTTCAGTTGTCCCACCAGGGAGGAGAAGATCTGGGACAAGGGGGGGGGGTCCTCTCTGCGGCTGTTGCGGGGGGAAAATGTGCCTTTTTTGGAAAACAAATCAACATTCTTTGTATTTTTTTTTGGCAATTCTGCCGTCATGAATAATTCAGAGGAGAATGTAAGCTANGGCTGTTGCGGGGGGAAAATGTGCCTTTTTTGGAAAACAAATCAACATTCTTTGTATTTTTTTTTGGCAATTCTGCCGTCATGAATAATTCAGAGGAGAATGTGTAAGCTACTGTTAGTTTTAGTTTCCTCCTTGTGGAGGGTGTGTGTGTGTGTTTCAGCTACAGCGGTATTTAAATTATCGCAGTGTTCTCCGTACTTTAGGATCTCTTGTCTGGCAACTAAGTTGTTGGGCGTCGTTAATTTTGTGTGGTACTAGTAGTAAGTAAGTAATTTTTGTTCCTTGTTAACTACCGCGCTGTGTTCTCCAGAAAAAGTGTAAATCTCCATCTTCCTTGGTAATCTCCCTACCTCCTAAAGTATTTTAATCAGTCTCTACCTGCGTCGTCATCGTCTTCGGCCCGCCAATTAAATCTAGTTTTTAGTTGTACTCTGATGATAGTGATAAAAAAATCCGAATTATATGATGATAAATGTTACCGTTGTCCTGCGGAGCTGGAGATGTACACAAATGTAAAAGTGATAATCTTGTAAATGTTTAAGGGGGCACCCTATGCGGGAGGTGGGGGGAGGGGGTGGTGCTGCTGCTACTACTGTAATATAATGTAACGCAAAAGACTGGCAACCAAAATGTGAGCGTGTTCTATTATTATAATTATTATAATTATAATTATTAATTAGAAAATAAAGGAGAATTATGGTGATTGTGTTCGGATAACTAAAAGAGAGAGAGAGACGGTCTCATTCCAATTTTTAATTTAATTTTTTTTTACACTAATTTTAGTTTACGATGGGTTAACGGCGCGAAAAAAAATTGCTTCGAAGATAACCTGTATATAATTTGTTATTAAGCGGGCGAGACAACCATTTTTTTGCTCTTGGTATAATAGTTAGGCAATTTGGAGGAGAT
>JAHZNE010004437.1:0-10036 GCA_027744055.1 Callyntrura sp. NNG-2020 | reverse complement strand
ATTTTGAGTGAATCCTTTATTTCCATTCTGGTAGAACGGAAGAGTATTCTTGAATTTATGGATATACAATGGTCCTGCGCGTGTTTTCGCACTTATACTATATGTACATTTTAGATCTTTTGATTTCGATTATTCTAACTAGGTCCCAATTAGGTGTAGTGTAATTTAAAATATTGATTACGCTAACTAAATCCGTAAACAAACCGAAACCACAAAAAATTGCGTGACCCTAATCGTGTATCTACTAGACACCTGCATGTTTAATTTCATCAATTTTTAAATGTTTCATAAATAATATTTCGATGTTTATGAACTTACAAAATATGATTTAAAATGATTTCTAACCACAAATTATGGCCGTAACTTTGTGTGCGTACTATAAAAGTGCTAAAACCTTTAGAGTTGTCATCCTGTTGGTTCATTTCAACGCACTTTTGACTTTTCAACGTCCATTGTACGGATACAAATCGCAGTAACTCAAAATGAAGACGGTCTTTCTACTCATCGCCGTGGCAGTGGTAACGTTTGTTGCAACTACTTCAGTGAATGGTCGTATTATAAGTCAAGGTAAGCTTCATATTTTTATGGTTCTGATATCCTCATTTTTTATTTCCTTTCTTTTTCATTTCGCAGTGGAAGACATGGAAACGATGAAGTTGAAACGACAAGCACCTTGTTTGAATGTCATGCAAACGTGCAGAAAGGATAGTAAAACTCTGTGCTGTCCGTTTGCGGAGTGCATCGTCATTGGAGATGTTGTCACTGGTCTTTGCCTTCCAAAATTAACAGGATAAGAAAGTGTTAATGAAATTGTCATTCACGAACCGAGGAAAAGCTAATACCACATGTATTATTTAAAAAAGTTACAATAAATAAAAACAAACTAGTTATACTGCACTTTATATTTAAGTAATACGTCATTTTCCGGATTGAAATTCTGATGATTTCAACAACGAATGAAAATAGAGTGAGCATTTAATTACTTAATCTTGCAATTCAATTCATTCCCCTAGCTGAAATATTCCTTCGTTTTATAAATATACCATTTATTTTGCAATCTTTTCATAATATATTGCGGTTCGACATTGCTTAAATGAGGCAAACATTAATGTGTTACTCGTTTGATCATTTAGTGCATTCCTTCAAAATAAATGCATGGACATCATTAAAAAGGGGGTATGTCAATTTATAACGCATTGTATTGTTGGTCTAAACCTTTGTTACCATCTTAGATGCAAACAAATTACATAAAATAAGTAAAACTAAGATATTTCACATTTTAATGAAACTCATTTATCTCGCAATGCATTAATTTTGTACGTTCATTTAATAGACTGACTTCATAAAAGGGTGTCGACTATCTAACTTAACGGCGTGTGGATGGAGCTCTTTAGTGCTCTAATGTCAGTTCTTGGTCACATTTTGTCCCTGTGTTGAATCACCGTCACAATACTTCATTACACATTTGACAATGCACGATATGCCGACTATGTATTGGAAAACGTCAGTATCACAAAATCGATTGGAATAATTGAAAATGAGAAATTCTTTTATATTTGTCAACCTGTTTGGCTTGTATGGTTTATGAAGCAATACCACATGTTTTTTGCCTATTTCTACATATGTAATATTACAATTGCTAATTGTAAACTAGTCCAACGATTCAGCTATGTGATCTTGTTTGACAAACTACGATTTTTTGAATTGATTGTCTGGTATTGTTAAGGTATTTTCAATATATTGCCCCTTTCACGTCGTTCAGCGTAACTTACATGTTGTTGTTATATTTTAATTTTTATATGAGTTTTTGTTTTAAGAGTTGTTGGGCCGCTACATCGTAAAATAACAATATGATTAGCGTGGCAGTGAAAAATTGAGCTCAAAATCAGTGTTATTCTTTCCGAGAAAAATGAAAACTAATGAGATTTTATTACTCACATATGTACCATCTCTTATTATACCTTTACGTAAATTTCGTGTTATTTCCAGTTCCCTTAATGTATTTATTGTAAGTTACATTTTCAAGCAAATTTGACACTATTCCCCCCATTTAGCATGTTTTATAATACATTATGTCAAATCTCATTTTTGATAACATTGTTTATTCTCCCCATATGCGACTTCAACTACAAATTGTTATTATGTGTAATTTTAAGTGATGCTCCACGTAAAAAGGGTAAAAAAGAGTAAATGATAGGCTACGACATTACCAAGAACAATTTCAAGTGAGAATGATGTATACTCGTAGACTGCTCTACGTTATTCTGATTCAATTCTGACGTAGTAATATAAAACCAAACCACCTCTAGGCATTTTGCGCGGAGCAATTTATAATCTCAAAAAGGCAAACAGTCAAGTAAAAATGGATGAGTTGTACCAACAATATGCCAAATGAATTAATTCAAAATGATTTTTATTTGCTATTTTTGAACAATTTGAATTTGTAAACATGAAAACATGTGTTTGTACATCTTCAGCACCCTCTCGTTTCGGTTAATTGTAGTGGGGTTTCAACTACAGAAATTTTATAAAAAATTAACTTTCAAAAGACCGCATATCAAGATACAAAAATATTTCGTACTACCATTGTAGTAGAGAACTGAGTGAAGGCGAAGCTGTTTATATGCCAACCGATACAGCTAAATTGTTCCTGAATAACATACAATTGTCAATACCAAATTAGCACATTTATAGTAGCTTCAATACATTTTCCGTGCACCCAACTTGATTTTACACTTGGAAATATGGTAATTAAACATAGAGGTAAGTATAAGTTGAACGATTTATTATTTAATTAAGGTACTTCTCATTCACGGTTATGGATTACCAAATTAACGGAAATTAGAATGAAACCTCATTTGGAAAAAAATGTGTAAGCAAATGAATGATATCATTTCCGTCCAGGTTTCTCATAAAGCGTTATGTATCACCGTTGTGTATTAAACTAAACCTTGATGTTTCTTTTTCACTGTTGTCCATTTCTAAATAATATTTAATTAAGCTATTAATTAATGAACTACAATCGAATATTGGCTGACAAATTATACTTCATTTATGAATATACGCAGGTTCACTGGTATCACGCTGTCGGATCGATAGTATTTGGTGACAGTGTGTTTGGCTCTTTCTAATGAGATTTCACTGTAATTACGCTATAATTGTGGTTCTTTGGGTGCAGGTAAAATTGCATAGCTTGATACAATGTTTTAAGGTATACTTTTATCCTAAACAATAATTAGTGACTAACCATATTCCTGCTTATAAATTCAAGGTGCCCTGTACCGGTAATGTAGTAAAGTTACTATAAATACGCTAATCAGGGAAAAGTCTATATCTCTTGTTCAATAGCAATTTACTTAGATCGGATCTCATACAAACTGTCTCTTCTTCTTTATTTAAACATATATAATGGCGAGGCTCATGTTTTTAGCGTTGATTGCCACATTGTTCATTATAGTTTCTGTTCAAGGATACCCCAGTGACATTGACGCTCTGAACGGCGATGAAGGTACGAAACACTTTATCTTTGGGTTTGCAACGTGAAATTTTATTTTTGTGATAATTACATCCATTGTTAATTTTTCATTTAATTCTTTTAATAGGAGCCCCACTTAAAATAGTGAAACGATGTGTAGAGAACGGCGGTTCATGCACACAACAGGGTCCATACTGTTTCTAGTTGACTAGTAGTAATCGATTAGCTGCGACTAGTTCAGCGAGTTTGTGTTGCGATGTCGTAGCGATCTGAGCGAGGCTTGCCTGCTGGGTTGTTCTGGATTCTGTCTTAATCAACAGGGCCAAGTAATTGGAGTTTGCATGTAATTAGAGTTAAAACTGTCCTCAAGTTATAAAATTTACATTTTAATAGCCTGTAGTGGTCATTAATTAAATTTATTAAATAAAAACAATTCGACAAATAATTCAGCATTTTAAACTTTTTATTCATCATGCAGAAGCATAGTGCATGCACGGAGTATTTGGATTCATGAAATGCAAAAATTTACTCAAGCCCTACAGTATTTATCAATATTTATGATGCATGTCGTTCCTACACTGCTTTCCTAAATATAAGCATGTACATGCAATATTTTCAAACTGAACTTTAACATTACGTATATAAACTTCATCTGTGTTAATGTACAAAACTCAGATGACATTTTATACTGTTTCCATAAAATTTCAATTTGCAACATTTAATTAATTACAATGAGGCGTTATAACTGGCAAATGGAGGAGCGTTACTAAGAAGTTGTCATGAAAAACATATTAGTAGTAAAATTTTAATAAGGTAAACTTGGAGATAGCTTAAGATAAACAAATTAAATAATATAATGACAAGACTAAGTTTGACTGGGTAACAATTTTAAGACGAATTGTTCCGAAATGAATCGAAAGTGTCAAAAAAATCACTCGTGATACATAATATTGGTTGAATTAATATGGCAGCACGATCCGGGCAATTATTCAGATGTCATATATGTTATTCACTTTAAAATGTTATTACCAGCCATAGCTTCAACAGCAGTTTGGTTATAAAATGTGTATAACGGCGGGATAAAAGAGTTTTTATGAACTAAAACCGTGTTTGAAAAAATAGAAATTTATACGTATAAAATATACATCAACTTTCGTTTGTATAAGGCGCATATATATTCACTCAATAACTCTAAGTTGTCCACAATGGTTCATTTTTTAATCAATTTTGTTTTTACCGTTTCCAGTTATTTAAATGTACACCGTTACAATCCATGTCATATTTTACCAACATTTACTTTATGTTTACTTTAAACCACTCCTATTTATGGCCGCAGAAGCAGAACGTCAAATAACAAATATGAATATGTAAATTTGTTTATTTCTTGCCTATTTTATGGGTTCTTGGAATTACACGAATACTCTTACAAGGACTACCCTCATACATGGATTGTGTGGGTTTTCGATCAATATGGGGAATATAATATGCTAATATAAATTATATGATATGATATATAATATGAGGATCACCTGGGGAATAACTTACCTTTATTAAGGGCTCCCCTTGTATTCAATAAATAAATACATGATGGTGGCCTACAATTAGTATTAATTATGAATTTGCAAACGTTATCAACGGCGCGACGATTTTAATTTTAAGATAAAAGCATTTTTTATTATCTGCATTGACAAGAGACTGAAAATATTGTGATACTGAATAATAAATATTCACTAATAACAAGGCGACCTAATTATGAATTATTGCATTGATTAAAGTTTTGATTGCGTAAATCAGAAAGCGCATAGGAAATATGTCAAAGCATTATATTAATTTTGAAGCACCAATCCGTTGATAAAGTAAATGTATATCCGGTTGCATCCATCCTGTTTGATTTGGTCCTTCACTACTGCTCTGCAGCTGGGAGAACGTCCTCTGCCTCAACTGACCTTTTACGGTGAACTGCATAGGGAACCTTAAGTCCCAGTCCAGCAGCCCGTTTGTGCATGTGAGCAGAGGGATTCTTCAAATTACGCTCCTCCGCGGACCGTTTGCCGTTATAGCCCGGGGGTGCTTTGGAACAGATAAAGAGTACAGATTTAAATGTTAGCTGTCTTCAAATTAAATATCTTACTTTAACGCGTTCTGCAATTACGTGTTGGCCAGCCTTGAGCGTCAGTCAGAACAGCAATGGATATCACTGCCACCAACAAAATAACGACAAGACTCTGTGCCCGCATGATTAGTTGAGGTAGACGGTAACTTCAAATAAATCGAGGAGATTAACAGTTTTTCCAAGACGAAATGCTCACAAATGAATAGATTGGTGCCTGTCCAGTCGCATTTTATATGGTGCTCCAAACGTTGCATATATGGGGACGCCGATAATTGTATGCGGTGAAGGCTAACCATGATGAGAGTGCAATAGCGTTAATGTAAAGGTTAATAGCATGAAGGTAATTTATATAAACCTTTAATAAACTGTGGTCAGGTCAACAGATGCTCATATTTCCGTTCCATTTGGGTGTAGTTCTTGTGGTACATTATGCTTTCTGTTTAACACAGATGCAATTAGTAGAATGACATTATCATTAGAATGATAACTTTAACTAATTGTTCACTCGTGAGGTTTACGGTTACCTAAAATTTATCCAAGCCGGATTTTTACTTTTTCAATCAACCAGTGATATTGCATGGGAATGTTAGATATATATTACATACAAACAAACATCAAAAGATGTAGAGCATATGTGTTTCACACTTAGGTATATTTCATGTCAATTTAATGGAGAGACCGGGGTTGTCCTCAAAGCCAGAACAAATATTAAAACTTGTTCTGAAGACTTGCATATGCTGTCGATTGGTGAAAAAAGAATTTTTAAATGGTACTTTAGAAATTATCTTACATATTTTAGTTACACACACAAACATCCGGACAGGAAGCCAAAAGCCATAACTTATTTTGCTTGTTGAACCATACACATTTTTTTAAACGTTCGTTACCGGGAAATTGTGTTCAGGATAAATGCTGTGAACCAATAGAAATGACAGCGAGAGATTGTTGTTGCTTTGGTGGTTAGGATTTCTATCACTACTCACAATTTTATGTCAACTAACCGCTGTATGAACTTTTAATATGCCAAATTAATTAGTGTAGTTAGTGATCTTGCTAATTTAAAGAAAGCGAGGCAGTAATTAAGTGCATGTTAATCTCATTGTCTCAACGCTTAATAAAAACCGATATTCCAATATGAAAAATTGGTAGACATCTGTTTTAATACATTGAAATCGTTATAAATCGGGACAACAAAGAGGGTTCATGTATCAGTGGTTCAACAGCGATAGAACAGTTGTCACAAGTAGTCTCTTCTTTCTTCAAAATATTCGCAATGACGAGACTTCTCTTGTTAGCGCTTGTTGCCACAGCGTTCATCATCGTTTATGTTCAAGGATACCCTAACAACATTGATGCTCTCAACGGCGATGCAGGTACAAAACCTTTTGTTGTGGAAATTGCGACTAAAATTTTTTTTTGTTTTTTTTTTGTGATTGTTGCGCCTCTCAATATTTTAAAAATATAATTTCTATACTAGAAATTCCACTAAAAGTAGCAAAGCGGTGCGTTGAGAACGGTGGTCAATGCACACAGCAGGGTCCATACTGTTGTTCTGGATTCTGCCTGAATCAAGAGGGCCAAGTAATTGGAGTTTGTCAGTAATTGGAGTTGTAGCTGTCGTCAATTTATAAAATTTATATCTATGACAACATTAGTTGCCTCGACGATTAATTGGAATTATTGAATAAAAACAATTCGGGAAGATTTACACTATTTATTAATTTTTATTTATCGCGACATGAATTGCGCAGTTGTAGGGAAGACCTACTGTATCTGACGATACTTGTAGTGCATCTCTTTCATGTACTGCTACTTCGAAATATAAATATTATTCCAACTGAAATGCATGAGTATTTTCTAAGTGTGCTTTATTGTGTCTTATATGAACTTTATATAATAATGTTAACTAGTTATCCCGTGCCTAAATAGACACCATAATTAAGTAAGTAAGCAATTGCTTTAGTGTTTGTGTGTAAAGAAATGAAATGTTTAGCAGTATATCATATGAGCTAATAACAAATGAAATTCTCAAAAAAAATTTTTTCTACGGAGAACGACATCTTTGTCCTGTTCAACAGACACCAATAACATGTATTTTGATGCCGGTTCAAAAACTTGCCTGAAGTTAATTTGATAATTTCAATTAGTTAATGGTTGTATTCATGACCATTCGTAAGCAAAAGGAGTTCTTCTGTCAATACAGTATTCTCATACGGTTTGGTCGATAGGAAAAACAAATTGTGTTACAATTTTTTTAATTCATAAAGGCAGCTAGTTAATTGCAGTTAACTAACATCTGTCCCAATGTTTTACAACAACCTGACCTTAAGGCACTCTGCTATCTTTTTGTGGTTTAAATGACACATCAAAATCGATGCACAAATAAAAATTCCTTAAGATTAACACGGACCATAAAGAACTCCATATTAATATATAAGGTATAACAACAACAATTGAAAATTATTACAATGAGGCGTTAAGACTGGAAAATGGATCAGCGTCAAGGTAATACTAAATTTACATTGTAATGTATGTTCAAGGATACCCCGGTGACATTGATACCCTGTAAGCGATGATAATTTTATTTATTAGTTAAGAGTGGAAGCAATGACTTTCACATTCATTCATAATTTTATAAATCACTTTATTATTATGCAATGATGTTTCATGGGGATCCAAAAGAAACAATAAATAAACGATACAATACTACATTATTTGATTGATCTGCATTCATACAGTACACATACATTGTATGGTATACATTTATATGTACATATTTTTTCTAGTTGCAATTTATGATTGGCGTTCTCACTAATACACTGTACGTTCTTCCATTAACGTCTGAACGATATTGCGGTATTTATAAAGCTGTCAAAAAATTTAATGGTGCAAGGGACAGGAGATGTATTATTCTGCGAGTATGCAAATATCCCATGAAAATTAAAGCGATTGGGTGCATATAGCGCTAACGTTGAATTGTATTGTCTGTAACTTGTTTAATACTAAATAATCAATATAAATAGGCAAACATATGAAACAGAAACAACTAGAAAAGGAATACTATTGCTGCTCAATGCCTTTGACTGAAAATTGATGTTGCAAACGATGCATATATGGCGATTCTGATATTTGTAATTTTATTGTATTGCTTTTTGTGGTTAACCAGATTTCCGGTGGAACATCGAGCAATACCGACTTTCACATATGCATGAGTACTCTACTCCATTTTGCTACTTTGCGTGATTTATTAGATGAAAGTAGAATATTTTAGGAGGAACAGCGTATTGATTTTGCGTGAATCGGTTTGAAATCATTCTTTAAACAGATAGTTTTAATTCTTTACCATTTTAAACAGCATGTTTGCATCAATGTTCCTATAAATTTGACAAATCTATCCATAAATTGCTGTATTAATATCCATTGGTAACTAACATTGAACAACAGAAGTTTGCTCTTTGTCACTGCGATCCTTGTCCACGTTCTTGCGTCTATAGATGTANCCTATAAATTTGACAAATCTATCCATAAATTGCTGTATTAATATCCATTGGTAACTAATATTGAAAAACAGAAGTTTGCTCTTTGTCACTGCGATCCTTGTCCACGTTCTTGCGTCTATAGATGTATTCGAACAATAAAATTCAATTTCAACGAATTTAATGGTTTTATATGTGGTTAACATGTTTAGCATCGGGGTGCAAAGTAACTCAGGTGGAACTTATCAGTGAAAAACTATGCCCAAAATTTATAAGATTTACAATCATAACTTTGTAAAATAACAATGTTCTATATGATAAATTGGATGTAGTGAATACCAACAATTTGCAAATCAACCAAAGTCTTCGTATATTTAGCAAATCTGCGATCATATCTACCGTCACACATGTTTTAGGTGGCACCTAAAAACTCAATTTAAACTTGATCTCATTGAATATTTACAATGGGATATTACGCTTGGCGCTGAGATCGTGAAAGACTAGTCGAAACAAATGTTTCAATGGCGTATGAAACCAAATTGCCAGTGAAAATCGTTCGAGTTACCCAACATTGTGCCTTATATACGTGAAAAGAGATCACTTCAATTTCAATGTTATTTTGCATATATATTGTTAAACATTGTTTAAAGAAGTACTCAGCACTGGAATATAAAATACATGTTTGTCCTGATTTGCAGAAAGTAACACTTACTCCACACTAGTGCTTCTCTATACCGCCATATTACAAACGTCTTAACAACGTTCTTCTAGTCGTAACACCGCATTGTAAAAATATTAAGACCATTAATAATAATATCCATTTTACGGCATAATGATGAACCTTCCTATTTGACTATAGTTTTTTTACTACGTCGATATTTATATAAATCCAAATCATGTTCTGGTATGCTTTGCCAAATACGACACATTTACCATTGGTCAACTTACGACGATACTGTGCTGTGTATCTTA
>JAHZNE010004436.1:0-12561 GCA_027744055.1 Callyntrura sp. NNG-2020 | reverse complement strand
GCAGCGTAACGTCAATGTTAAATTCTCCATTTACCCATGTTAAAAAAGCGTAACGTGGGGGAGGGTGGGGGTTAAAAATGACCCGATTTTAGCGTAACGTACTATTTGAATGATCCCTTACTGCACACTGCACACAGTATCTTGATATCATTTTGAAGATCTTATTCTATATATTTACTAATTTTTTTTTCAATTTTTCTCGGCAAAGCAAAAGATTTACAAAGCAAAGTACAAACGCATATCAGAATCAAACAAAGATAAACAAAAGCCTAAAAAACCTTGTATCTTTTTCTCTGAAGACCATCCGATGCAGTTTCAGACATTTAATTAATTAATTCTTTCTTGACCAGGTCTTAGGTAAACAGTTATAGTGCTAAGTTTCGCAAAAATATTGGTTACAATAAGACTGAAGTTTTAACAAGCACAACTTCCAAGTTTTTCGCCGTATTTATTTCTTTTATTCTCTACAGCATACGTTTCTCACAATAAAAAGTGCAAAACTACTGCTTTATAAAGAGCTCTCCCACCCCAGCACGGTTGATGGACACAAACGAATCTTGCTCCATAAATGGAAGCGGTGCAGTGTCAGTAATAAGATTTTTCATAAGGGTCACACACAACTATAGTAATTTTTTCCTTTCAGGCTCCCACTAACTTCTGTTCCACCAATAGTGTCCCACTGAAAGTAATTTTGACTACCATTTCTCTTCCTGCTTGAAAAACCTCGACAGCAAGACTATTCTTTCCTAACAAGTAACAATAAAAGATTATAGCAAAACTTTTGAATGCTTTATCTTACATAATCCAAAATATGTTTCGCCGAGATTTTAATGAAATCACAAGTGGAAAACTCTCTAACTGAAATATACCTAAGTAACTTCTGTTATAATGTAGCCCTTCCACAAAGCTTAAATGTTCCAACTTACGCCAAGCCCGGGACTGTGATACAAGTTTTAAGAATTATTATTACACCAGAGCATTCTCACCAGTCCGGAGAGGAAAAACCGCTATGTTGAATGGTGCGACGCGGAAAGAGTAAAGTTGTCTTTCCAATCGTTTTTCTTTTCCATTTCGTAACATCGTCGTCGCCCTTTTTCTCGTGTGGAATGTCAGCAAGTTATTGTGTACAAACTTTTTCATCTCGTTTTTTGGTCAGGTATATAATTTAAATCCGTAATTGTAGTTCCTTTCTTCTATCGGAACGACTATCATCACTTTTAAGTAGTCATTCAAACAGAAAAGACTCGGAAAGTACTTTTGTGCTACAAAATGAAAACTTCGAAATGAGTTAATGCCCAGTTGAAGTTCATTTTCCATTATATTAATAAAAGTAATTCTCCATATCAAAAGGCGCATGATAATAAAATTGTGACGCTTCAGTGGTTACATTAGCCGATTAGATAACTATGAATTGTCCAGGTTGCAAATGTAATCGTGCAGCTTGAGGGTTCATGAAGTCCGTTGGAGCATTAATTTGGCCATTTTGCATAGCCCAAGTTGAAAGAACTTTTCATTCTTATTAAGTTGTAATCGATGGTGGTATAGTCTCTCATCAGTATTGTTCACCCGATTACACCCGACGTTTAATGACGCATCCACCCGTAAACTATACTATTTAGGCAGAATGCGTATAGGAGGACGGGATCGCTGTAGCCCTTCTCCAATTTGAAAGCATTTTTTGTGATGAAACACGATGATGACAATAACAACTCTATTGACGTTTTACAAAGTCATCCTATCCAAGAAACTATTATTTCTCGCGCTGTATCCTTTTTCTCTTTTTAATTTCAATAGGGTGCCTTTTCATTCCTTAACACCATTTCTTCCAGCTGAAGGGAATTCAATGGAAATGCTCTCCGCCAGCCAAAAGAGAGACGGGAGAAGAGCGACTTGTTCTACAACAAACTCGGCACACACGTCCACAAAATTCCCATGATCATCCTCCCAACTTACGAAAGTACAATCAGAGAACCTTACAGTTTCTTTGCTTCATGAACGTAATAATAATATAATCATTGGCCCGGCTCCACTAATACTAAATCATGTTGTGCGACCGGCACGCTATGATCACTGAGCGCAGACAAAAAAGTATCTCGTTTCATGTATTGGCGGTGAGTATCGATAACGGCTGCCTGATACCAAAAGGAATTCAACGTACAATATATATACATGCCGATGATGCCAATATATTTATATGTCGACGTTGTTCATGCATGCCTGCAATATCATTTTCTTAATCTCGTCATCGCGCGATACCTTACTTTGTTATTGTAGAAAGGAATAAAAAGCTGTTATGTATACAATAGAGTACAAGAACCCTTTTCCATGAAGACATCACTGTATATCAGCTCCACACACAGAGTCAAGTTAATCAAGCTTTCAGCCATAATGTAACGCCATCTTCATCTCGTTGGATAATAAAGCAACTTTAAGTTATTAGATAATATACTTTTTATATCAAGGTTCTTGTCCTTATAAAAAAGAGAAAAGAGTTGTGTGTCCTTCGTTCTGTTCATTAGGGATCCCTTCAATCCTTATTATTCTCTGATGACTTTCTTCGTTCGCCCAACAACAAGCCATTCAATTTTAGGATGATGATGGACACAGAAAAGTGAGATATCAAGGCAGGCCAAAAAAAAAGTGTAACTGTCAGTGTTGGACTCTTCACGTTGTAAGGCAGCCTTAAGCCTTTTCTGTCAAATTCATTTTTTACGGTGAATAATCCAGTTCTATATTTTTACATGGCTTTACCTGATGCTTGTATCCTAGTGGCTAGAAACTCAAGTAGAGAGATAAAATTGTATATTCCCAAGCCTCTGCCTGTTCTGTTTACACCGCGGTAATAATAGACCAAAGCACTAATGACACCCCATATCATTTTATATCACTGTGAGACTCAAGTAGAGAGATAAAATTGTATATTCCCAAGCCTCTGCCTGTTCTGTTTACACCGCGGTAATAATAGACCAAAGCACTAATGACACCCCATATCATTTTATATCACTGACTGTAATAAATCCCATGCCTGTTCCCGTCTTTCATTAATTTCGGCAAGCTTGCACACTCAAACCTGAAAAAACCATACAATTTTAAAAATCCAATGTATTATCTCTCCACTGAAATTCCGCACCGTGCGTTTTTTTGTGGATACTAAAAATGTTCTCGTTGTGATTTTTTTCCGCTGGTGTTCTGTCAAGAAAGATGATATGCTCGCAAAATCCTCTCTCTCTCTTTCACGTCTACACGAGTAAAGTAACATGCCGTTTCCGCATTTCTGGTTTTGACAAAGCTCTTACGGAAGTGCCCACTTGAGTTACTCTGTCTGTATTTGTGCTCTCCTTAAGTCAATCCAATGCCTCTTAATTTGACGTAAGACAGTCTAACATTCCATATGGCTTTTACAGCACTTTATAACATTTTCACCAGTTTATTTGCCGAGGAGGAAGCTACCAGCTAATTGAAATTGGAACTTGTAATGAATAGTTAGCCAAGCTTCCACAAAAACGACAGAGGAAACGGTTTGCAAGATGGTATGTTTGCTAAAACTCTACTTTGGACTTTATCATCATGGATTGTATTTGAAGTGAAAACAAATTAAAGGATTTTTTATTTCTTGAAAAAGAGGATGAAGATAGAACCTTTATAACTTGTGGGCAAACTGACAGCCGAGCGTAAAATAGATTGGCTAAATAAAGGCAGGAACCGTCTCTTTTTTTTCAAGTGTCGTTTCCATCCCTGGGAAACTTTGAAATGAATTGTTAAACTTAAACTTCTTGATAGGAAAACGCAGATTCATTCAAGATGTTAAAATGAGTCAGCACAAACCTGCCCAAAAATATAATAATATTCTTGCTCCGCCAACGAACTTTTTGACATTCATTCAAGAATCTACAAGAAATACCTGACACGCACATACAATTTTCAAAAAAAATCCCCTGAGAACTTTATTATTGGTTTTCATAAACTGGTGTACAATGACGAAGAAAGAAAACCTCTGATTAAAATCATGCTTTTCTAACCAAGTTGATGATGATCAAAAAATTAAAAAAGAGAATGATAGCCCATGACTGAAACGTAAAGCGAAAAGTATTTTCGTATCTCTTTGTATATCTGATGTGTTATCTTCTTTGACTCTTCCTTGTAATGGTATACACCCAAAAAGGTACACTTACAAACACGTCCATACGAACGTATATCTACAAATAAAAACATTTAAACCAAGTATCCTATTTCCTGGCCCTGGCTCGTGTTGAGTTTATTATTATTATTATTTTCTTAGACAGCCAATAGCTACACCATTGCTGCTTTATAGAGTGTGTTTGAAGTATCAAGTCCATATACCTCTTGTTCATCGTGTTACCTCATAAACACTACCAGAGCTGTTATGTTGGTGTATAATAACTTCTATTAAAGGAAACCCATAAAGTGTAATATTATGTATCCCTGTCCATAATCTTATTTCCCCAGGACAATGACAATGATACTGGTGCTTGTGCCAATGACTAAGACAATCTTTTGTCAAGGCTGATACTGATGATGTTGATAATTCTTTTTTGAGTAGATGACGATGATGATGATGAAGATGACGAGGACCGTATCGCTTGTTGTGATGTGGTAAATATGTGCCATCTGAAGAAGAATCACAATGACAGGACAATACCACTGGCGATGTCAAAGTTGATTATGTGCTATTGTCTCCAAACTGAGTTTACAAAGCGATACAACAAGAATGATAGATAATACGGGATACATAAGAAATAATAAAAATGTCTACGCCAGTGATATGTCCAAAGTAAGTAGGGACATTTAAAAATGCTATGAAGCAGCGCACATTCCATACTCATTACTAGACAAAATTATTATTATTTTGTGTAGGGGGGGAGGGGATTAAGAGCTACAGAGAACTATAAGATAATCAATATTTTTGAGCTCGGCGATGATGATGTTATTGATAGAAGGGAGTGAGGAAACAAAACTGTATAGATTTGAAAGGAAAGCAATCAGATACATTTTAAAATCGTCATTCACGTTCTCTTACGCATTATTATGGCTTGATGACCAAACAGCCAGAATATTAGTTCATCATGATGGCTCATTCGGAAATGTATCTATAAATACAATGCGCAGTTCACATTGCAAGTGCTTTTAGTCATTCACTACAGCGCTACAGAACGGACTCTTGGTAAAATGAAAAATATGCGATTTCATCAAGTTTAACTTTTAACTCGAGTTTTATTTTGTCTGGTACTTTTTTATGTGTCATCATTATTATCATGCTGACTAAGGGAAAAACGAGAAAATTTTGGAGACAGCGACAGGCACACAAGGCGAGCCGCGCACCACTGTCGTTCTTTGTTGTGGGGTAGTGATACTTACGTACAGTGATTTCTTTTTTTTTACAGTTGATTACGATTACAACTTTTTTCCATTGAGATACAAATAGCAGTTAAGACTCGGCTGGACACATCAAGATGTGTGTTCCCTTTGGAGATGATGAAGTCATTTGTAAATTCATCACCTATCAGATTCCATCAGTTTAATCCTTTGTCTCGACATTGTCAATTGCGCGATTGTCATTAGAATAAAAATGCACGCACGGACAGTACCTACATCTGATACGTATTTTCGAGAACTTTTTTTAAATTTTATCAGTCATCATTTTGCACTTATCAGTAGTATCACTTTAAGTGCGCACGAAAAAGAAAAGCCATCTATTGTTACAATCATTCTCCGCAACTGGCTGACTCCCCGCGTACCAAATGCAGTATCTGCACTGAAGCATCATCGAAATTACTATGCAGTACAGGCTCTACCGCTATCTATACACCAAAAAGAGCCAAGAGCGTATAGAGCATAGGCGGCTTAAAATACTCTCGTCGTCTTTTGCTATTCGAACAACTTGTAGGAGTAAAACCGATACAAAAGGAGTCTTTGTCTTAACTATAATATTTAACGCAAATCACCCATTCAGAGGGGCAGACATTAATTTTAAATTTTTAAAGTCCTATCCCAACCTAGATTCCCATCTGCTGCCTACAGTTTTCCCAGAAACCTGGATTCCTCCAAATCTTGTTGCAGATGCAATGTAGTAAGTAGGAGTAGGACCAGACGTAACAAACGATGCTATTCTTTGTAAGAGAAATGCCACAAGCACAATAACCAAAACTGCCAATTTCTTGTGACAGTGTAAGCTGCCGCCTGTATCTATTTTACCCTGGAATTTTTGCTGAGTAATTTAGTTTAATCTGCATATCACACGGAATCATCTCTTTGTCCCCGTTTTTTTGTACAGATGCACACCATGAGTTTTCAAAGTTAACAATACAACACACAAAATGACTCTAACATCATTATTAGGATAAAGCCTCCATTCTTCGAGGAATTTTAGGTACTTTCCCAACGTCACCAACCATTTTGTGTCTGCTCAAGTGTGTGTGAGCAGATTTTGTTCGTATCACAGTATAAAAACAATGCACGTGTGCGGGTAAAAACATTGTTTCGGATTGTGTTGGTGATCTCAAAAAAATGACAGACAGCTGCAAAGCTCAAATCATAAAATTAATAGTTCCTGCGATATATCTCCCCTGCATTTTACCTTTTACCTTCCTTCCTACTACCTATATGTATGTGCAAACTTGTAATAGTAACAGTAACTTGTCACTTAAAATGAGCACACAGTGTAAAATATGAACACCAAAGGAAAGTTTCAAGGGAGCGGAAACGATACCATAATCTCTAACTAAACTACATGGCATTGCTGCGCTGTTGGATACTACACAAAAGGAGTCTACCAGCACAGCAAGAGAGATACAAATCTTAGAACGCAATTAAAATTAACAGAAGCGCCTACACACACTGTCCCTGCAAACTGTAGATAAATAAAATCGTAAAGAGCGCGGTGTAATTCCAGGATTTGTGCATTTTGTATAGGTGGTTCAAAGGCACAGTTGCCCGCAACTGTGTACACTTACACCTACACCTATATCCCCTGCAATATGTGACACGTAACATGACAAACTTCCAGCTTGGGAAGACTGGACAATAATACGATGTGATCTGACTGTATGAAAGTACAAATAGTGGTAATCATTAAATAAACGGGCAAGGGACACGAAAAAAGCATTCCTACAGGATGTTATGTAAACTCATCACGGAAGATTACATTGGTACGTGTACATACATTTTACTGTGTGCACTCCCTGCCCGGGTATGTATTAGTGTCATCATATACCTACACACAACGTACATTGTTGTCGTAATAAGATAACAAATGGAGCTAGCTGGATATTTTTCCGTTGTTGCGTCTCGCCTCGCATCGTCCATCCAGAAGTTCGTGTTCACCAAAAGACATTACTGATGTGCATGTTCCTGTAACATTTCGTCCTCTTTCTCGTCTGTAGAACCACTGACTCCGTAACCTACTGCGACGGGAAAGTATCCTTTTCTTATATTATTTTTTGGGCTACCCATTTAGATATGCTTTCGTAATAGATTTAAGATTTGTTGGTACGGACGTAATACGTCTCTCTGGTTAACAGGAGTACAACGACGTGTGGACGAAGCAGGTGCTAAGAATCAGGCGCGGGAAAAAAGAAACAAGATGAAACTCAGGAGAAATACGCATTACTTGTTTCCGCTGCTCTTTTCTCTCGTGTCTTGTCTTGATCTCTCTCCAGGTAGGTGGCTAAATAGCGGCGACTAATGTACTTCTCCTTGACTCTGTGTGAGCTCAAGTCCATAAGCTGGATGGGCTGTTTAGGCTGTTGTCCCAACAGCCTATCGCTACAGTACTAATAATAATTTCCTTGAAAATCCCCCAAATCACTGGGTTCCCTTTCTAGCGGAATCTTACATTAACAGAAGTTAGCATACTGTTTTGCTTGATTTGGGAAGTCGTACGTAGCTGCAGTGGATTTTTTTACCAGGAAGGAAACGAGATGGGCGACTATAAATATGGTGGTAAGAAACTCGCCAGTATACAAAACGTCTGTTTGTGAACTTTTTTCGTTATATAGTCCAATTTAAATCTCAAGTTTAATGTAATTATTCAGAGTTTTTCAGTTTCCGCGTTGTTGAGAAAAAAGCACTAAGGGAAATAGGTTCTTAGGCTGTGCTTTTCCCTGGCCGGGGCCTGTTTAGCTAGTTTTCAGGGTTGGCGGAGTTATTGGCTATTTTAACGAATCTGCTACGCTGTTGGATCTGGTGAGCGAAGTCTACTTAAAACACTGGTTGGTTTTTTTGCTTTTGCTGCCACTACGAGTGGGGGTACTTGCTTCCATTCCCTCTCTATTTGCAATTATGCTCACCAACCACTACTTTTAATGTAAGTTTGTTCTGACTCCTAAAAGGTTTATAGAAGAAGTTAAGCAGGGCAACTGCAAACAAGAATGAGAGAAAACCACTCTAGACAAAACATAGAAACCAACTTGCATTTACGCAGCGAGACTGTCTATCTTTGCAAGTGGCATACAATTTGGAATGCCTAAAATTGTGTATAAGAATAAAGTTGAGAGGCACTACCATCATTCTGACCGACGGGGAAAAGTAGGCAAGATCCTAGTTCAAAAGTGAAATGGATAACGCTATATGATATAATACTAGAAATGCAAACCTTGCTACGCGTGGACCGAGTTCCGTACTTAATTAACGGGTTTCTATCCAATATGAGAGGGTAATTTAATAATAGACCGTGTACAAAAAATTTGTACTTTTAAAAAAATAGCTTTGCAATAAGACAGGTAGATCCGCTATACGGTATATCCATATACGGAACATGCACAATGCATGTTCCGCAAATGATACTGCGTGCCGTTGTATGTTGTTATATTGTATTCAAGGCGAATAAAAAAGTAAAAGGAACATTCCTATGATACCTACAGATTGGTATTGGTACCATAGTAGCGTTATCTTTACCCATCTTGATTGTATCTGTAGAAATATCAATGCTGTATAGATTTTAATATTGTAATGCAAAAGTAAAACTTTTGGGTCGGTTGGTCTATCAACGCTCTTTATATATATAGATGCACACTGCAGCACATCGATATCACGAGGGCCATTTGGCCACGATGCCTATGGAAAAGAAAACTTGGGTCATTAGTAGAATGGAGTCCAGAAAAATTCTGTTTCATGTGGAAAAGTGGTAAGCAGCAAAGTCAAGACTGACTTTCTCCCCCAGTTCCGCGTGGCAACTTTGCCACTAACTTTTTCCTTTCAGATTTTCAATCTTCCTACACAACAGTGAAGCACAGTGAATGAATTCTACAAGCACCCTTAAAATAAATAGATTTACTCCGCAATACAGAAGTATGAATATAAGAACACATCAGCTCTCTCCGCACGAGAGCTCTTCATATTTTTGAAATAGTTACTACACCACTGCCTCTCCACCACCAGCAAAAAGGAGTCCACTATTTTACGGGAAAATTATGGTATCATCATTTAGCAACAAGAAAGGTGCCTCGAGCAAAACAAGAAAAGTTGATACTGTACATTGATGCTCTACACAACAACATTACAACTTACCATTTATTTATCTAAGCTGGTTAAATGGCAGCATCGCATCGGCAAAGCATTGACTGCAGGCACCCCAAAAATGTCTATGTGACTGTATGTGTCTATGTGGCCATGCATATAATAGCAAACTATGTTAACCATCGGTGTATACGGAACGAAACCATAAACATTTGCTTTTGTAGCGTCACCACAACATACAAAATAGGTAACCACTTTCTAGTTGCTTTTTCATAGAGCAGCGTTACCGTTACCACCACTCCTCTTAAAATTGTAAACTGTGAGTGGCGGTATTGTGACTAGGAGAGAGAGTACGGAAAATCTCATTTCCCGGAATGATGATTCATTTAGATGTATTTGTTGGACAAGAGAAAACAAGGCTAGTCGAGCTTTTGAAAAAGTACACAAAGGCGCATATAATACCACCATCACAGAAAGAAAAGAACGCTCTCTTTACTTCCCTCTCGCTTCTACTGGTGTAGCATGAATACTGTACCAGGAAATCATTTCAAGTGAAATGAAAACGACGAAAGCGTCGAGAAGAGCAAAAAAGTACAATAACTACATATGCTATCGTTCTGTACTGTTATGCCTAAACGTGTTTCATTTATAGTGTACATCTTTGCGAATATTGTGGAAGCTGACGGATCCACGCCAGGTGCTTCGTATGAAATGTGTTTGATCTCAAGTCAATAGTCAATAGGCAGTAGTTCTACTGAAACGGAGAATTCCATCTTGCAGAAGAGAAAGTGTGCAAAAAACGGAGACGTGGTGGAGAAAATATGTGTGTAAACCTGCTTCTCATTTCAAATACGTGGCAGGGAGGCAGCCTATCATTGCAGTTTCCCTAAAGCTGTAAAATGTTCAAAATGAAAGTTTAGGCGGTTACTTGTATGGTAACTTTTCCTGTTGATACCCCTTATAAAATGTAATTGACAGGTCTACTTGCAAAGTAGGCATTTCCATTCCAGCCTCCATTTCATTTTAACACAAAAAACACTCACATGGTGGGATACCCCAGTTCCGTGAAATGAAGCAATTTGCGTTACCACCGCTGTTGCTGGGAGGAGACTCAAAATGAAGCAAAGATATTTTGACAAGAGACTGTCAACGCCGAGCAGAGAGCAGCAGCAGCAGCAGTGTAGGTAGCAAGAATGGGTCAATTGTCGTACATGTACAAGCTGCACTGCAAGGAACAGCACATCAACACTATCAACATTGCACCATATCACGCTAATGGCGCTACCGATGACTTTCCCCACACACTTTTATCGCCACTCTTATTCCACTCTTTTCTGTTTAGTTTCAAAGCCTACGCAAATACGTTGTTTGCTTTGCGTGAACATAAAACGTAAAAAAAATTTACTTTCTTTCCTCTTTTACCACTGCTGGGATGATGAAGTGAAGTGATCCATGACTTTTACATTCAATATCCTAGCAGCAGAGGTTGGCCAGCTAGTTAGAAAGTCTAACAATTTCGGTCAGAGAGAGAGAGAGAGGGTCTTGAAAGCAAGTATGGAGATGACAACGAGAAATGCTAGATTCATCACGATGAGCTTCATGCATCATACGCGTGGGTAGTCAAGTAAAAAGTACTTTTTAAAAACTGATGTTCCTTATCCTATCTATCATCTATGTAGGTCCAAGCAAACTGGAAAGAGTTAAAGGAAATATTCATGAAGTTCGCGGTGAGCTACTACGTCGCGTCATAGATAAAGGTGTAGTCAAAAGTACGGCTAGTAGTGTTGGAGTGTTGAAAATTGCTGGTGGCGTGATGATGAGCCTAGAATCTCAATGATATGATCGGATTGAACGCACACACATACACACTATGCGGGAGAAAATCAGTTCTTCTCTCTAATTCCCGGGAAGCTTTTTTGATACGTCGCCGCTCTTCTTCACGTTCCACTTTCTCTGTAAAAATCCTAACATCATCGGGAAATCAGACGGTAAGAGTTTAAAGAGCTGAAAAGTCATGTACATGGACTCTTTTGGCGACATACTGTGGGACGTTGTCGGAGTGTAATGCAAACAAGCATATGGTTTCAAGTCATATATGCTTTGTATACTTAGCTCCAGTCTTTTCCCTCTTGTTTCTTGTCCTACAGGTCAAACTTTTTCCCCGTTCTCCATTTATGCATGCACTAACAGACACTCCCAGCTTGTTTGACTAACTGATTTGGTCTGATACGACAAGAGAGTACCTTTTTTGTGTTCAGTTACATATTTTCGCACATAGATTGTCACTGAATCCGTGTGCCACCACGAATGTAATAGATTTTCCGAAATGAAATTTTCATATGAGGTGTACACAAAAAAATTTCTCCTGTGGTGGAAAAGCAAAAACGAAGCCTTTTTGTAAAACTTGCGAGTTTAGGGGAAAAGCTTACGAAAGATCTAAAACCGTCGCTGTTGTGACTCGTTTTCCGACACCACACATAGTAGTAAAATTCACTTATGATTCTTTCGCACAAAAAAAGGAACTTTTCTACTTCGCTAGTATTAAAAGTCGCTTCATCATGATGTGCACTCACCTTTTAAATAGGCTACACGAACAAGCCCATTATTATGCACTCTTACAGGGGAAGGGGAAAAGAGCCAAGAGCATCCCGAGTTTTTCATTTCTCTTCGACTTCAACTAATACGCCTTTTAGTGCATCCGCTCACTCCACACGGCTTCCACTTCCGAGGTGGAGCAGAAAGGCACCACCACCAGACTCATTTTTACATCTATTAAATAATAGGCATTTCGAAAGCCAAAGAGACGAACGTGCTTTCATTTTCGCATGGAAATGCGTAAATCAACGCATTTGCATACATTGCCGTACTTGTCGAGCGTGAATTTATTCCTATTTCTTCCATCTTAAAAATATAGAGCAGACCCGTCCCTGGCATATAAATACTTATTCTACAAAGTTGATAACTTATCATTGCCTGCATGACTGACAGAATTATAATAATAGAGAATGGGCGAAATTGATGGGTTCCAAAGATAACTTGCGATCATTACCTTTTGCTACGTGATGTAGGCCAAAAGTTCTCTCTCTC
>JAHZNE010004435.1:0-11075 GCA_027744055.1 Callyntrura sp. NNG-2020 | reverse complement strand
ATTTCCGGGGCGCAGAAGAGCGATGCCGGAGGGTACATGTGTCAAATAAGCTCTAAACCAGTGATGACTCAGATCGTGTATTTGCGCGTTGCTGGTACGTAACTGCATGCAACACAATTTAACCCCACATATTTTTAAGGGATTCTCTGATACACAAAACCAAAGTAGACCTATTCGCATAAATTAATTTGATTTTTGGTATTTTACGATAGTGTCCAGCACAGTAAAATTTATTGCATTTTTAGAGAAATTTAACAATAACTGCGTAATTATTTTCTTAAGAATACTTGTAATGGTACATACAACTTAAATTTGAATATAGATCGATGTGTTTAGAATACCAATTGTAAATGTGGTAGAATATTTTTTAAAGTATGACTGTAATTCTCTGGTGAATATTTTAATGTATTTGCTGATAGAATCAAGACACTCAAATCATAAGTTTGCTTAGCCACCAAACCGAAAGAATTTTCTAATAAACAGACCACTATCCTCATTTAATTGGGTGACATCAACGCGTTCCTATATAGGGTTGTTGTAACAATAGGTTTTAATACGATATAATGTTACAATTGCCATTTTCTCATGACTATTTCTATTTTTAAGATGGAAAACCAGCGTTTATTCAACCCGTTGAAGACATTACGGTACCTGTGGGCAAAACCGTAAAGCTTTCTTGTTCCGTGAAGAATATAGATATAAAGTCCGATATGGTTGTTACAAATATATAAATGTCCCATTCTGTCAAAACTGCTATTTAATATTTAATAATTGTTTTAATAGATTGCTTGGCTCCTGGATGATGATGTATTGGCATTTCACAACGTGGTAGTGACAAAAAATCCTTGGTTTGCCGTTACCCTCTCACGTAGCAAGCTTGAACAAGTTTACACTTCTTATCTTCACATTGCTAACGTGCAGCAGTACGACACCGGCCGGTATAAATGTCATGTAACTATACACCCGCCAATGGTCCAGTTCGGATACCTGCAAGTAGTTGGTACACTGTCATGTGTAAAACAATTTGTCATGATTGGTCCAAAACTTAGAGCGGGAGGAATGCTGAAAGATGTAAAGGTTCCTGCGATCCCTAATATTTCACATTCATGTGATTTTATAGAACCGCTTGGTATTGAGGTCCCTGTGAACAGCTTCGACGTTGTTGTTTTACAACAATCAATTGCCTTTTTAAGATGTGATGCTACTGAGTCGCCACCACCTGATGTAGAGTGGAGAAGGGCGGACGATAAGGATATTCGAATCAACGAAACATATACAGGTGATACTTACAAAATTGTCAAATCAAATGACGCAATGTGTGAAAACTTCCTCTCCTTAAATTGACGTGCCCTGGCCTATTTAGCAAAGTCCTATAACGGCAACACTCTGCACTTGAGTAATGTTAGACGAGAGGACGCGGGAGTTTACACGTGTACTGCGCTTAATGGCATCCCTTCAAACAACTCTAAAATGTTCAACGTTTCAGTAAACTGTGAGTCTAAACCGCTGGTATTTTTCTGACAAAACAGAGATGCAAAACGACAACAATAATTCTAACCTGGCTTTCTATTGTTCAGTTCCTCCCCATGTGCGACTTGGACATCACCTCATCGTCATCCCAATACGTCTAATTCGCAACATGTCAATCCCCTTTGAATGTTTCACCGAAGCTCAACCGCGGTTGCTCAGTTATTGGACCAAAGACGGGTATGTAATTGAACCGTCCAGGAAATATCAGTTCTTCAATGAGGTAGGCTCGCCACCGTACAAAACTCACATGCAACTTATTGTGCACGAGCTTCAAATAGAAGACTTTGGAATATACGTGTGTGTGGTCAGAAATCAATATGGGGAGGCTGCGGGAAATATCGAATTAGTTGGTAAGTCAAGAATAAAGCACCCGGGTAGTATTGTATGCTCATAACTTGATGCATTACCAATACATAATATTGAGATCAAAGCTAGTAAAATGAAAATATGTGTGAATTGCTCCTTAATTCACAACTCCAAAAATTAATGGTGCAAAATGCTAATTCGCTGATAATAATTATATAGAAACATCAGTATACCATCGTCGTGCGTCAACGCGTCAAATTTAGAACGTTTTCGGAATTCTGCTTAACCAGTTAGCCATTCTACTTAACCGTTACTTACAATCTAGTTAGTTACTATTAATTATGGAATGTTCACAATGATTACCTTTTTACTTCTACATTTTGTGTTTCCGTGGATTTCATAGGATTTAGCAAACTGGACCGAACTGGAACATCGTGAATAGCGTACTATTGCGTAAAGGTTGACAATAATAAAAAACCTTAAAAATAACAAAAATAGGTCTCTTTGCTTCATTCAGTTTTCACTGTATTTCATGACATGCATAGCGCTATACTGAGGTATGACAGTTTAGATAATAGCAGCAAACAAATTGTTCATAGGCATGAACATATTTTATATAATTTTTTAAATAACAAAATAAATGCCTCGTGGAAAATTAATATTGAATTTGGGAAAAATTCTGTTGGAATATACAGTACATTTTTGTTTGTTTGGGCCATAGTGTATTTTTTTCGTAACATATTTTGCTACATATAAAAACTTGTTTACGAAGATTAGAATGATTCATTGGAAAAGTGAAAAGGAATTCCATTACTTCTTTCAACATTCTAATGTTTGACAATGCAAGAAAACCGTATATACTAATCATCCATTTTTGACAACTATATTGAGTTTATACCGCAAATGTATATGGGCATTATAAGTTTTCAATGGCGTTTCTTCATTTGCTGCTGGATCCGCAACAACGTATTCCAAGCAATGCTGTCTGATATAAACTATCAGTTAGATAATACTTTATAATTCATTTATATCTATGCAAATGGTTAAATGATTGTTGAAAAACGCCGTTAGTAACTTTATCAGTTAGAGCTATGTGCATCACTGTAATTCAATCCATTTTAAGACTTGTAATAAAAATATAAGTAATGCCTACAAATGGGTTGATATTAAAATTAGAAACATGACGGGGAACAATACGATAGATGAGAGGCACAAGTAATAAAATGTTTACCTCTAATTAAATATTAATTTATTTACGCTGTACTTTTAATAAATTCAAATTGGCATTTTGTATCAGTAATGGTACACAAACAACAATAGCAATAACACTTTTCATTTTATGCATAAACAATTTTAGTGGTACTTTTGATTCTTTACCTTAGGTGTGTCTAACTTAAAAATTTCATACTAAAAGAAAAAATTAGAAACTTCAAAATTATAAAATTATAAAAATAAATACTGAGTGAGCAAATAAAATTTTAAGAAACATGTACGTCCTTTTGCTTGTATTTTAGTCTGTAAGGGAGGGACAGTGGAGAAAGCGGTGTGTTGTATGCTGCTTTTACAATCAACATGCATCAAAACTTACTGTACAACACATAAAAAATACCTTCAATCAGATAGATTATCTGGTTAGGATAATACATGTATATGACGTATAACTTGTGCATAGATCATTGAATAAAACATAGGAGTAAAATAAAGACTAAATATCGTTTATGAGTAATGATAATTTTTACTTTCATATTCAAGAATAAATTTAGATTACGATGTTCCTTAGTGCAACGCATTAGTATGCCTAATCAAATCGGAACTAACAATCACGTCATCCCAAATTTTTTACCCTGAATATACAAACATCATCCAACGGGAATCCAGATTTAACGGCAAAAAGATAAAAGATTTAATATTTATAAAAACCTCAAAGGTGAACCACTTGAATTTCGACTCGATTGGGGCATACTTGTTTTCTATTTTTACTCAAGGGGACATGTGTAGATTGCTCAACACATGTTTAACGCATGATGCAATTATCTCCTTCATCATCTACCTTTAGGATTCGTGTTATATAAAGAGTCTGGATTGTGATCGCGTTTTTGGCATACAGGAAAAGTTTTCCACGACAAATCTCATACCCATTGGATACTACATCCGATTACGTATACCCACTAATTTTCCCGAGGATCGGGACACCTTCGTATTAGAGCTGTGGCAGGATTCCCGCAGGGCTCTCTCTAACAGAATTTCCTATTCACCTGTGACCTCCAAACTGACATAGTGCGTTTATGGTAATATTTCCCGGGGGCAACCACCATAAGTTTTATACGACTGACAGTTTCCCATCATAAAGAACCAAAAAGCCACCCATTTTTGACAGTGGGGAAGCAGTGGAGGCATGTTTTTGATTTTGTACCTGTCTAGCGACAGATTTACCTGTTAAATACAACTTTGAAGGGCGCATCATGGCGACACCATGCACACTCTGTACCACAATTTGATGTCGTTTTAAAGTATTTCGGTTAAATTACTTATTTAATGTGGGCACACTCCTTCAGGTACATGCGTACGTATGCAGCAGCTTCCGAAATGTAAGACTAGTTTACAGCTATGTTTTTGTAAATAAATTTTCGCCGGGGGTCTGCATGTCGCCAGTGCCTCGACAATTGGATTAACGGATTCACCTTTTTATAATTTTGTAAGGTCAATACCTGTACCTTCCTTTGTGACAGAATTGCTATGGAAATATTCATCAATATGATAACAGGGACAACTTACTTGTCGTGTCATTTTTTGATTACACAAAAATGAACCCTGCTTCCGTCATGTGGCTCATACGCTGCGAGAACAACCTATTTTTTCTTGAATTCAAGTAATTGTATAGAGCATTGTCTGTGGAATGAATTTGTATATTCTGATTTTGCATATTTCATCTTCTTGGTGGAGCTATGCGGCCGCTAAGATTCACCTATCAGCCTGATTTTAGCAGTAGGAATTTTCCAATTTCTTTAATGCTGGTTCGTGGGGTGGTTTCACCACAAAGGGTGCGGTATAAAAATTCGAAAATATGTACACGAGTGAAGCTGGATGTTGTGCATCTAAATATGGAAATGGCGTCTTTGCTCTTATCTCGCATTTTGAGATATGCTAAGTTTAACCCAGACTCTTTATATAACACGAATCCATTAGTTATATAGAATGCATTGTTTTTAGTTTCATCAATTCAAAGTTCTGAAACAGTGAACACATGTGTATAGCATACACAAAGTCGATAAAAACCTGCAGATTTCATCGATAATTGCAAGGTGGGACATATTTGGGTCCGTCCTAAAGACACGCCCAATTTATATCTAATAAGCAGCCCATACCTACCGATGGCAATCTATTGACTTATAGGCAACCCACACTGAAGGAAGATTAACTAAATGGTGCATTTTATACCCTAATGAAAAAGTTTTTTTTTACTCTCGGGGCTACCTACTTTCAACTCCTAGACCTAATTTATGGAAGACGGCCTAGCAATGTAGCTCTATTGTGCGGCACGCTATGGGGGCTTACGTACACTAAAGTACATCACAGTTCACAAACTGGCAGGTTTTTACATAATGGGTAATGCGTGATTTCATATCTGAAATAGGGTTGTTCGTTTTCACTGTCGAAAAAGACTAAGTTTCTTGAGCGTTGCCAAAAATGAATGCGTCAAGTGTTTAATTCCGTTTTCCCTTGCGTAGCGTTGAGTGGATGTGGCGGCACAATAATGTATTAAATGAATCTTGATTTTAACTAGTTTTTGAGTTATGGTAGAACTAGGATTTATTTTCTTGTAAGCTATTATTAACAAACGAATATCATGCAATAAAAGAAATGTCCGTTACTCATTATGACTGTGCCGGTATAATGTTTACGTCACACCTACAGTACCTGTTGTAATACTTGGACGGAAGCAGTTTACAACTCTTCAAAGTCGACATCACATCAGCAGGGACAATCTAAAATCTGCTTCTCCACACACTTCCTCATAATAAACACCGTTACGCTTATTGTAAAGAAGATGCCCCATAGTAAACGATGTCTCCTTGAGAATGTCCGGAAATTCAAAACTCCCACGGACAACATAGGCCTTCAAACCTTCAACTGCTCCTGTCAAATTGGATAAAGCTTCTTTATAAACTTCTATCTTTTGTCCATTGATCCCAAGTGTGACACTAATTTGAGCAGCAGAAATATTGTTTTTTTGGGAGAAAGGCAAACTCATATTGTCGCGGTTGGTTGTCGTTTTCTTGTACACATCTTCCGGGGTAGAACTTTGAGGTACGGCAACCTTCAACCTTCCAATAAATAACTGCTCCAGGACCGCCTGTTAATATAAAAACAGCATTTCAATTTAATTGCTATGGTTAAATTCAACCCAGCTATTCCCGTGAATAATTTATATTTATATTCGATTTACCGCAAGATCGAATCGAAGCGATTGAAGGGAGGTGGTTGTTAATGCCGTCGCCATACGGAGTCAGAGTAATGTTGGAATCAACTTTAAATATTGAACTACTATATTATATATATATATATAGGTATTAATGGAATGACCACTAATAGACACGACACAGCACGAGATAAAGTAGGAGTCATGGTCGTGGGGGGGAATGAGACTGTTGGTCAGCTAAGCAAAAAAGGATTTAACAAAATAAGTGTCTCGAATGAAATTTTGTTGATTTGCACCGCGTTTATATACTAGCATCGGCCGCCACGATACAACATTCATTATCGTGTTTCTTAAAAAAAGAGGAGCGCTAACCAGTTTGCAGTCTAATTTGAATTACTCACTCACGAGGGGACACCGTAGTCGACTACTTTCAGAATCGCTTCTAATTGTCATGTATCTTATCGTACTAAGCTTACAGGATAAACCTTTGGACTCCATTTTGTATTAGAGTTTAATAGAAGAAAATCAAAGCGACAAAAGAACCGCTTATTCATAGTTGCCAACAATTTATTTTTATTTTTGCAAATTTTACAGCTATTGTCTTCGTTTTCATCAAAGTTTAGCGTTTTATATTTTGTTGCATGCCTATTAGTTAGCCGAGAACTGCAATTTCTCGGATCGATAAAAATCAAAATTTTGGATAGTTTGACCACGGAGTTGAACAGTTTGGAATTTTTCGGTGATTTTCATTTTTCCATCGGAAAGATGAAATTGAATTTTTCAAATAAAAACAACAAAACTGCTAATAGAAGTCAACGGCTGACCAAGAAAGTTTATCAATGATAAGTTATCACGATAAGATGAGTTTCATGCGTGCATTAGAAGAATTAGAAGCGATTCTGAGAATGGTCGACTCCGGTATGTCCTATTCAGGGAACTCTCTCAGGATTACGATATATTTATGCATTATATTTTTCATTTCATTCAATGTAAACCATTATGAGCAACATTTCAGGTAGCTTGATTACATAATTTTTCTTTGTGGCATTTTTTCTCATTCTGTTGATGTTACACCATAACAAATACTTTCAATGAGTCACGGTTTACAACATTTTCAAAATGACGGGCATTCACGAATGTCGGTAAATCTGATTTTGTACATCCATGATTCATAATACCGCCAAAGACTAAAGCAGTAGGACAGGTTATATTTTAACAATCCCCGTTGTCGGTCGTATTTTTATAAACATCACTTTGCGAAGGTAGTACTGAATATAACTATAGCTTATCAAAAACTGGTTTGACGCCAACTGTGCAAAATTTATAATTGATTTACACTTAATCCTACACTTTAACGAAATCTGCAAAGAATAGTACAACAACATCCCACTGACACCATACCCGTAAGTTGGATGTAGTGGCAGAGCAAGAAATCAATGATCATTGCATAAATAAATTATAAAAAATGTTGATCGTATGTAGAAGTGTAGTGACTGTCTTACGAGGAATGGATTCTTTTCTTGTTTCATTGTATCGTAAGGTGCTACCACGACGTCTTGATTCATTGCACTTTTATTACACATCCCATCTTTTCATACATTTTATCACTTCACATTTAGACGGCCAGGTAATTCTGCTTAATACTGCTGATACATAATTGCGTAATATGCATGATATGCACGATGAATAATGCATTTATCATTGTTATCGTATAATGAATGCGTCAGGTTAGAAATAAAGATTAAATTGATTGTTTCTGCTATTTGAATAAGGATAATTCAATAAATCTGTATTTTCAGAGTCCATACAATGTAGGGTTAACTGTATTTTGCTATATCTCGCTACGTCTCATAGAATAATAGGTTTCGATTTTTTCATTCTTTCGATGTAAGGAAAAAATATTTACAAAAGTCATTAAAATTTACTTTTGACACTGAGTAAATTTTATTCTCTGTAGTAGAGAATAATTTATAAATCGGATTTAAATGGTACACCAGAAGAAGCTTGTGAGGGAAGAAAACCTTTGATGCTTTGCTATAATTCGTGATTTATATAAAGTACAATGCAGCTAAACTAAATTTGTTCAAAACAATACACACTATTTGTTAATTTTATAGCTGCATGACATGAGCCACGATACATTGGATTGTCCATCGAGGCAATGTTCTATGATGATTGGAGGCACAATAAAGGCACCCCATTTACAATCAGAAACTGAATTACTATACGTATTATGCAGTAAAAAATAATGAAAATTTACCAGAATTATGATTATCCGAAAATGTTTTAATGTCGTTGTCGCCGTTGAACCATGTGGCAACAATACACATTAAATTGTGGTCAAGGCATAACATCCATTCTTAATTCTGAATAAATATAAATAAAGTGCTGACTAAGTGAGAACAATATTTTATATTTTCTTCAAGCAGTGCAAGGCTATTACAGGAGTTTAATAACGTCCAATCCTACTGAATCGAAAATAGTGTTCTAAAGTGTGAATCGTGGTACACTATTTGATCTTTATTTCAACATTTATCAAGAATATTACTTTATAAATTGTTGAAGGACCTGCTGATACACAAAGAAACACATACGTTACAACATTAAAGTAGAAGTACTTCATGATTGTATACAGTTGATCTTTATTTGGTTACCGGGTTAACAAGGGAAGTATAAATAACGTTTCAATGATTCAAGCTGTATAGGTTATTGTATCAGCGAGAGTAAAATTATCAATCGGGACGAGGTAAGGTTATTCTATTTCCTAATCATAAATAAATGTACCACGTATTAAACTATTATTTCCTGGATTATTTTTGAATTTAAGAAGATCAGTGCAAACCATCAATTCAATACAGTTTCTACCATTAAAATAAAGCATCACAGAATGGGAATTGTGATTAAGATTGGCGACAAGTAGAAAAACAAATTTGATTTTAAGCTGAAATTTAAAAGCAGATTTGCCATGATCATCGGGGGAATGATATAATTAAAATGTATTGATATTGCTTACATTAACATCACCACATATAACTTGATTTCTGTACGTTCTTTTCATTTTGTGATGATAATAGATGCAGCATTTACATAAATAAAGTTGAACTACAATATAGCTGTGTCCGAACTATGACTTCTGAAGTATGACGAACCTTGAAAAAATACATAAGAACGTCAATCGCCGTCACAAGTTGGTACCCACACGGATAACCGCTGAGTTGCTCAAATGCAAAAGAACTTTTGAGATTCTTTAACCCTTCGATATATCCTTTGTCCATTTCATAAGATACAGATTTGTAGCATCGTCACTGGCTCAAAACCACGGAATCACCATGGCGAAATAGCCCCCTGACATATAGCCAAACACGTAATAAGCCGGAAGGACTTAAAGCCACTAAACTGACTAAACCCATTACCCCCTGTAACAGAAACCAGTGCTCTAAGACCCATATCTGTTTTGCATTTTCACAAAACAAAATTTATGAATTTAGAATAATGGGAACCTTTCAATCTCAATAACTCCCACCATAGTTGCTCCNTGAATTTAGAATAATGGGAACCTTTCAATCTCAATAACTCCCACCATAGTTGCTCCATTGGTGCAAATTTCAATTTGCACCAATTCAATTTCAATTCAATTTCAATCAAATACCAATTCAGCTAACGTAAGTATACTAAACCTTGCCAGGTTTAAGTTCATTTGTTTTTGCTTCTCTCCACTTCCTAAATCTAAAAATACCTAACGTACTAGTTGAACCCTATCTTAAAATCACGAATGCGGACGGCGTTGAACTACTCCATAAATGTAGTGTTTAGGAAGTCTGCATGAAAACAAAATAGGGAAAAAAGCAAATGAGTGATTTGATAATGGAGAAGACGAAAAACAGTACATGGCTCTCACATCAGGAAACACGACAAAATTGTTTCATATAATATTATTTTTCAAAAATGATTGCGTGAACCCGACAAAATAACAAGCGAGTTGGTAAAAAGTTTACTTGAATTCTATCTGTACGGGAATTACATCAGTTGTTCAAATAATTAAATATTTACCCGAATTTTAAGTTTCGAAGAAAATAGAGCCTAAATAGCATCAACATCAACGCCAATAATTTGGTGTTGTTTCAGAAGTCAACCAGTGTGGTATTTCAGGATTTATTTATCTCATGACAGTTAACAAATAACTTTAATTGTAGGGAACAGCAACCGGTGGAGTCAAAACATCTTATACCATTCATCAGTTGTAATTACAAGAGTAATCATTAAAAGCATGTAAACAATACGTGCAAGAGATACGAAGAATTTGTCATTTAAATATATTAACAAAATCCACCAAAGTACAGAGCTTTCCTCTTCAAATAGTAATAAGCAATTACTATGTATTCTTGACGAAATACTTGTTTGTTAAGTAATAATCTTGTTGCACACCTTCACACATGTTCTTCTGTATATGTTCCTTTCGATGGGTGACCTTTTCACAGAAGTCAAAGCCGCCTTGTCAATCCTCACTCGGTGCCTTGTTCGTCATTCGTCGGATATGAAGTATCATTGGCTGAATGCCGTTTATATGATTGAAGAGACCGACTATTTTTAACTCTAGGATTAGATGTTTCAGAATCAGTAGATTTGTTGAATGTAGCATTTTGTTTTGATGAAATGAAGCTACTTTATTGATTTAAATTTTAAAAGTAGTTTTTGCGATGTATGTTTTTGTGTCTGTTATTATGCTTTGGAATATAGACAAGCCTAAAATTTAAACATATATTCTCATTACTTACTGCTGCATTATTTGTTATTAAAAATAATTTATTACTTAAATATA
>JAHZNE010004434.1:0-19331 GCA_027744055.1 Callyntrura sp. NNG-2020 | reverse complement strand
ACTCATGCATCACATTCCACGAATTTTAACCATTCTTCTGTTGCAAACCAGCTTATCTTTAACCAGTAAGCATATACGTGCTTGTGGAAATGCAGTTTCGTTGAAGTAGAAACAGCCACATTGGTGTTTGAGTACCAAATGCATTTTCAATGATCATAACATAATTCTCATTCCTATAAGAACATAAGAGAATCTGAAGCTGTGTCATCGTTTTGGTTTCTTGTTTTACACGGTACATCGTGGTACGGGCCAGACCACGGCCAGACAATATGCTTTTCGTTGTTGAAGTAAAAGTTTTATATCCCCTACCACGATCCAACCATTATTTTATTTCCCATTATACGTTTTCTTTGGCAGCAAATCGTTGTTCGAATGGACCAATTATTTTATTTGATGATATTACTTACGTGCGTGTAGCTCGCAACAATAGAACTCGTTAAATACCACCATGATATTTTCGACATACAAACTACCCCTTTTTTACTTTTCCTTTGAGATTTGTGTCCAAAATCTGACTTTCATTTCACTGCAACCGAACTGAGTTTTTTTTGGTATGGTGCAGCATTGATTGCACTGCTTCGGCAAAATTCCATTTACGGTATCCCATTACACGATATTAAAAGATTTCGATTGTCACGTTTTATCCATCGCCTGAGAATGATGAAATATACGTTGACTTTGTTCACAGATGCAGTTTTTAAAAACTGCGAGATATTACAAATATGAAAAAATAAGGGAGAGACTGCATCTTTTGGCACACATGATCGCCTCAATATCATCCTGGGCATTATGAAACGACAACCTTGATGCAACGACTATGAAAAAATAAGGGAGAGACTGCATCTTTTGGCACACATGATCGCCTCAATATCATCCTGGGCATTATGAAACGACAACATTGATGCAACGACGAATATACGTTGGAGACGGAATTGCTTGTCATAAGAACGCACAACGCTCATTTATATTTTACTGTATTTCATATGAAAACTAGTATAGCCATTGCGTTCGCTTTATTGTTCCTTACCCATTTTATTGTAGGAACAGAATGTTACAATATATTTATATGTGCATATACCATTTTTACTGTATTTTATATGAAAACTAGTATAGCCATTGCGTTCGCTTTATTGTTCCTTACCCATTTTATTGTAGGAACAGAATGTTACAATATATTTATATGTGCATATACCATATACACATAGTTGATAGTGATGCGTGTCTACATTAGAGGCAACGGAGGGAAAGACTCCATAAATGTTAAACGCACAAAAAAGAAAGTATGAGTAGTTTGAGTTTTTCCTATATGTTGACAGTTAAGCAGAGTTGTAAAATTGGCGTTTTTCTATAAACTGCTACTAGATAAGACTCAAATACACATCACTGCAGTTCACAGGAAAAGGAATGCTTGTAGCTTGAAAATGTGTCTCTTTTATCAAAGTATTTGGTAGATTTAGATGGAGCTTTACTATCATCTATTTGATCGACCATACAAGCGACAGGTCTAAAAATTACCTTTAGGTTTCCCTTTAGAAAGAAGTTACTGGTATTTATAGTGAACGATCAACCCTATATTAAAAGGTGTATACAAATATCCGTGTGACAGCAAGTTTGTAATACTACACGTGACTGTACAAGAAACTTTCTTTTTTCCCATTCAGGACGAAGAAACTTGCAAGATGTTACATTTTGGTAGGCATCATCTGTACGATTTTTAGAAATGGATGTTTTATGATCATGAATCTTACCGTGCACTGCGCATGTTCTATCATCAGATACATTTGACGAGTTGACCGCATGAAAGATCACACTTAAACGCTTACATGTATATTGCGTAGTACCAGAATGACTGGGAATGGAAACACAATTTACGACATTAGGCTGCATTTTTATCACTTCATGGACCATTTACCATAACAAACGATTCAATAGACAGTTCACAAATCATAATGAACATGTGTAGGTATGACTTGGTTTGTGGTTTATGTGATTTCGCACCCTACGCAAAGAAACACAATCGCTTGTGTTTGTTTACCCTTCTTAAATATGTATAACATCATGTTTCATGTTCTAGATTTAGGCATACCAGCGCAAGGCATTGAAAAGAAAAAAGTCAATATACAGATTCGGTTGCCTTACTGGTACATCTATCGAATCTAATCAAGGCACCGAACGTATTGTTAAATGCAAAAAGCACTTATTACGATGAAAGTTTTTAATACAGCGCAGGTGTCGCTACTTCGCATAATTTCACATAAAATGCAAGTACGCAGAGTAAAAATGGGTTCCATTTCCTTATTAATTTTCCGCAACGGATATAATCACGTATACATATAATCGTGGATCGTGGCTTACATCAGGCTTACGTATAATCTAGAAAAGAGTGTTCCCAACATCGCAAAGTCAAATTACTATTTTGGGTAAAAACTGCAAAGCACAAAATCAGACCAGAGACGAAACAAAGTGTTTTTGCAGGGTGAGTTGACGGCGACACCTGAATGAACAAACAGGTACATGCAAGTACCGGACAGAAAGTATTCGAGGACATGAGCATAATGCCAAGCACTACAATAATAATACAAATGGTTATGGCAATAATAATGACTATGACTCTGCAATCCTTTCGACGAACGTGAAATGGAAGGTATACAAAGTTATCAAGAAGGAAAGGACCGAAGGGAATTATCCGAATTGGAATTATGTCGCTTCCAGCCTTCTTTACAACCACTTTGTGTACCTTCAAACACATGTTACTTTCATGTACTGTGCTTTTTTTGCAAAGCGTTTTTGAATCGCCTTGTTTTCTTGAGAAACTGAGTGTAGACAGGTATGACAGAAATAGTGAAGGTGGTAATACTTAACAACGTTACGGATACGCCATCAACAAGGAACAAATAATAGTACTGCTACATCAGCAGAAAAAGGGTAGATCACAATCACCGGTACAAAAATACATAACTTCATCCAGGAATAACGCCGTGCGTACATTTTATATAAAGGTGGCTGGAAAAGAGAGAAACGATTTAGCTCCAAGTTGAGATGTAGTGAATTTTCAGAGAAGCAAGCAGAGACAGGCAAGGCAACCACGATGAATGGAACATGAAACAAGCCCTGTGGGACCTGAAGAAAAGCAATATCTTGTTTTGTGCGTAACAGACATTACGTCTTTCCTGAGATACTTTCTTATTTCAACTATAGCAGCAGCTTTATCTGCGTTTGAGGGCATTCTTTCTCTTTTTCCTGCTACGCACGTTTCAGAGAGAAAATATAATATCTAACGATAAAAAATGAGATTATATTTGATCTTTTTTTCTCCATTCATTGTAAGCATTGTGTAGCACATAGGAAAGCAAGCGAAAAATCATGTAATGAAAATAACATGCAGCAATGCATCAAGCACAGCTAAGCAGGTATTTGGCAAAAGAAGAAAAAACTATCTTACCTGCGGCTGGAGAAAGCTTGGTCAGCACACAGTAGCGTTGCTTCCACTGTAAAAAACAACATGAAAAATTGTAATAAAACATGAAAACTCTCGTCGCTAAATATGATAGTAAATTGCTTACGTGCGCATCACTTGAGTAAACTAAAAAGGGAAATAAGAAATATTTCTATTCTTTTTTACGCCATTATCTTGTAACAAGAAAAAGGAAAGCAATTTTTGTTCATTTTCTATTTTCCTGTGGCAGCCGTAATAAATACTAGCGCCTTGTACACCACTCTTAAAAACAGAAGTGAAAAGCAAAATGCTAATTTTATTAAAAGTTATGATGACATCTATGAGTTCATTTATGGTTGTGTGATCATTAGCGTTATAGTGAGCGCTCCTAATGTAAACCAATACAATCTACAAGATGATACTGCAGTGGATGATGCAGTTTGTTTTATAAACATTCTTTATACCGATTTCAGGAAAGATACGCAAAGAATAGAAACAAAGTGCTTTTGGCTAATACGAAACTGACAACAGCAATTCATGTTTTATCGCTGTTTTCATTCTTTATACTTACACACAAGGAGAAAAGATTTAACCATCATGCAGTTGCATGTGTTTCAGTTCCGTCCTAATGTGCTTCCAAATACCTAATGGTGCCTTACCGTATACTTTATTAATGTATACTAAATGTAAACTTTTAACAAGAAACAGGAAATGGCTGAAGTTCTTACCCGTTTTACGTCTCGAAACTTCGAGAATCCTTCCACAATAATTACTTCTGTGCCGCTGCATTCATCCTCCCCGAAAGTAGAACCTTTGGCTAAACTTACACTGTCACTCATTTTTGTAACCGTTTGTTTGACGCTGACTTGTTTGTAATGTCAGAGTGAATATTTAAATGTTACAGGAAGTTAATTGAGCAATGTTTTCATCAAATCCAAAATTATAGGAAATTGTAGTGTTATAAGTAATGTCACATTCATTCACTCATTAACTTTGGAAGTAGAAGAGAAAATGTGGCAGTGAAGTACAGTACAGTACTACAGTACAGTGAAGTCATTAAAATGCATTTTAGATGTTGCTAGTAGGCAGCCGCGTGCGTATGTAAAACTCCACGATCTTGATATTGGTGCAAGTGTGCGGAGATGCTATATTAATGATGACGGTATGTTAAATGTAATCTTATATTTCACCGCCAAAGAGTTTTTTTCTTTCTCCTTGACATTTATTCTGGGAGGTTAACAGTTGGGTCACGCGTTTACAATAGAAGAAAATACTTTTAGGATGAATGTATGAATGCAAGTCAAAGTTGGTAAATACGACAAGAATAATTCTCAGCCAGAACACGGCTCGTGCTTTATACTGGCAATTTTCTCGTAGGTATACTTTCACAGTGTTTTTTGTTAAGATTGAATACATGGATGCATACACGTACACCTTTAGAAAGCCCTTTCCAACACAAAAGAAGCTTGATTTAAGAACTTGGAGAAACTCCGTTATGAATACAGAGCAGACTTTGTTCTAAAATGAGGAAAGCATCAAAGCTAATTTCACATGCAGGTTGTACACTCATCTATATCATCACGAGATTCCTGTCGCACGCACACAAACGCACAAAAGATGTTCCTCTGATGTCGTCCAATGGTCTTGTTATACAAGAAAATGTGCGTTCATTTCAATTCCAACTTTCGACACAGGTTTCACTCAGAAAGGGTCTGGTGTTGCATCTAAATTTGCTTCTGCTGTGTCGCCCAAAAAACGTTTATGATTTTTGATGTAGGAATAAGCTCTCGTGATCTGAAATTCTTTTCGCAGTTCACAATCAGATCTGATTATGAGACTTGCAAGTTCGTTTTATATACAGATGGAAGAGATGAACTGGTGGACACACATTTATAAGAGCACCACCATCATGGAGTCCATAAAAATCAGCAAGTGGCTCGCAGTGTGTGATACACTATGCTGGCTCTAACAGAAGCTCAATGGAATATAAGTAGAAAGTGTAATCAGAATCAGCGGGAATCCTAATCCACATAAATTAACAGTTGTCCCTTCCCATTCACTACCTTCCCATTTTCATTCTTTTGCCATTTATTTCCTCCCGACGTCGTATCTCACACCGCATAAAGATTACTGCATTCGACATGAGTGTGCAGAGAGTTGAGAAAGTACTTGTAGACTTGTAGTAATATCAGTGAGAACCGATGTCACAAAGGCATCTAGTGGATTGCTCACATTCACAAGCACTTACAATAGCCACGAATCACCTTCGCACGATAGTTGCTTTGAATGCAGTGCAACTGCACTGTTTGTTAGCAAAGTAGAGAACGTGGTTAACATATCCACTTGAACAATACTACTGACAAGAGATGCATCAAGATATATAAAATGCACCCTTCTTTCCCCGTTTCGTTTTACTCTCTGGACCGGGACACAAAAAACGGGAGAACATTTACGAAGAAAGAGCGAAGTGAAAAAAGTATTTTTATTCGAATAAACCAGTCACATCCGACACCGCTAGATGAAATAAATTATGTTTCAACCAAGTGAGAGATAGGATAGAGAACGTGTGTGTCTGAAGTGTAACTTACATTATAGACGATATGAATCTAGGGTTCAATAAGAAAGTATTTTCTCTCCCGTACCACTTCTTTTTCACCAACTGCTGATGGTGTGGTTGTTTACAGAGCTGGATCGAAGTCCAATGTTGAAGTTTGTAGAGAATATTCTCAAGAAAAAATGAAAGAACCCAAGCTGCTGTTACTTCTTCTGTTGGTTCTCCTGGTTCTCCTACCACCGAAGCACATGAACAACATTACAACAAGTTTCTTTCTCTTTTTACGCACACATAATATGTGTCTTTAGTACCAATAATGTGTGTATCCCACAGACACTCTGTCGTCGTTCGTCAGTGATGATGATGGCAACTCGTAGTATATGGGAGAGTCTTAGCAGCAGGAAATTGTATTTTGTGTTACATGAGGCTGCAGCAAAAACTGGAAGCTGGTAAGTGCAAGAATAAGGAGTTCCACAGTTCATCCACTACGGCTGCTAACAACAAGCTTTTCTAGCGCACACTGAACAGTTGGCTTCGTCTGTGGTGGCGAGCTCAAAAAATCTTTAGGAAAAGGAACAAGAGACGAGAGGGCAGCTATCTCTATTGTTGAGCCAGAGAAGAGAAACACAACACAACGGCAGGAAAGTTGGTATAGATCTGAACCGACAAAGTTCGGTGAAGGAGCTGAAAATTCAAGTTCAAAGCCTTTTCTCCCAGTCAGTTTCTCTACAATGGGCGACATCAAATGTGTAGCTCGTGCCTTCCTCACCATCGTCTGGAGTCATTCTCGGAGCTACTGCTGCTGGGAAACGTGAACAAGTGCGTGTGTAGCTCCCTCACTTCTCCGTTTGCAGGGAATGGTAATGGGGAACGAGTGGAAATGGAGTGGTGGTGCCCCGAATATTCGGACTTGTTTCTTCACAGATACATGCATAAAGCTGGGTTCTCTATATTTATTCTGGCGCATGCAGCAGGAGCCACCGTATGTGTTAGTCATAAAAAAGAGTATGGTATGTATGGTCTGCGTCGGGGAGAATGAACTAAAACTCGGCTTATGCTTTATGGTTTATTTCGGATCAGCAGAGAACCAGCCAGCAGCGTTTTTTAAGTTTATGTATTGTGTTATATCTATGTATATGTATACCTACGTGAATTTTCAACCCTATTGATCCCTTCACGCACATTCACGCATATACATACATGGTAAACACACGATGTTTATATTTACACTTGGCAGGCAGTATATATTTTTGCCTCATTATATACCTATAGTATTCCAGTCCAACTTTCGTCAAAATGAAGCCAAAAATGCTGGCTCTTTTAAACCACCACCTTTGAAAGCATACCTTGTGGAATTGAAGCAAGTAAATTCCAGTTTTGTGTTACATACATGAAATCAGTTTGCAAACCCGTTTCGACAGCACGTTGGAATACGTAGTTTTTTTAAATAGACAAGAAGTAATGTTCAAGAACAGAAAATATTTTCATGTGATAGTTACAACCACTACAGCTGCTGGAACAGGCAGGTATATGCATTGTACAAGGTATAAAATCGGTGGGGAGAAGTGTATTAACTCAGCATGTTTCTTTCTTTACTTTTTTTTCTCCTTCCCACCCTAACCACCTTCATCAGCACATCACAACTTGAAGTATTATGATACACCCGCCGCATAGTAAACCAAATGTAAATGATGATATAAATTTTTCTTTGACTCATTTCCCTTATTATATTTATATCAACGCATCCCCAACAATCATTCATTCTTTATTGTTGTTGTCGTCTTACAACTTCTGGATAAAAGTGTACTTCAAAAACCCAATAATGCATTTCTACAAACATAAAAAACCAACTATTAGTCATTGTTACACCTTTCTATTCATGTAAAAGGTTGTTCAAAAATTGTGTTTTCTTCAAAAAGCCTTTTCTATAGTGTGAGTAATGCAGTTTTTTGAATAGAATGAAGAAACTACACAGAAATATATAGTTGGCGATCAAAACCGCTAGGAATACAAATAGAAAGCCATACAGACAATAGAGAACCAAACACAGACCACAAGTTTGCATTCCCAGTATTTGTGATAAAGAGAAATCGGTTTTTGTTTGAAATGCGGAATGCAATTTATTGATTCAAAGATTCTAAAATGCTTTTTAAATAGACAATGTTTGCTCTTCGTTTCTAATACATTTTCATTAATTTATACTTGATTATCCAATGAATTTACTGCATTATGCACCGCGTAAGGTAAACTATCTAATGAAAAGGGAAATGGATTCTGTGATACGTTTACCGGTCTCAAACCTGCACGCAGCTTGGGGAAAGCTGAAAATAATGTTTTCCTCTGTAAACAAACGTGCAGAGTACATACAGTGCAGAAACAAGGAGAGAACATGAGAACTCTAAATGGCACTCGTTGTTAGTATCCTCACGATTTCGAGCTAACAGTTGAACACTTATAAACTTCCCAATGAATCCCTTTCATGACATCTAAAATTATACAACAAACTATATACTCTGAAAAAATGTGCTGTTAGCCTACATTTTATAAGAATAACACCAAGAAATGTACGCATGTCTGTGTGGGAGTGTGGGAACGTTTACTCGTAGCAAAATTTCAGCAACCAAGTAAGCCATGTATATTCTCCAAAGAATGCAGATATACGATTATCAATTAAACTGACGACTATATCAACAGATCGATACAAACGTCGAATGTGGAAGCAAAAGTGGAATAGCTACAGTTGAAGTTTTCCACTTCCATAAAAATTAACGCATCAAGAATTCCTGCTTCGTCGTGAGGATTTTTTCCTGACATACCTACCTAAGGTAAACAGTATATGTCTGATAAAGTGTGCGTGTGTATAGTTTCGTAGGGCTTCCATGAAGCAAACATGAAATGCTATTGCTTCGATACTGGGCTTTCACGGATCGGCACAATCGCTGTAGATATGAGAAATTTTCTACAATCCATCAGAATTCTGGTCTTTATATGTATACCATTTAGCCAGATAAGATAAAAGAAAATGGAAGCTTGTTGAACAGACTGTCATATACTGATTTAGAGAGAATCAAAAATAGTAAACTCGTTCATGCGTTTCATTGTTTCTATGCTGGTCTGGTATGTGCGTTCCTAGGAAAAGAGCACAAAAAAGCAGAATTGCTTAAAAATTCAATTTATCCGTCGGTGGAAATTTCTTACCCCATTTTGTCAACCATATCGATTGTCAAGATTATGGTTACAGGCAGAAGTCACTTTTAGTTGTAGAGCTTCAATCGTGCACATTCTGCTACATGCAGTTACAGTTCTTCTTGCACCCTCCTGAGTAGTCTATATGCAGATATTTATTTGACGCTCGAACATGTGTATTTATAGTAATATTGGTGCTTTGGAAGTAAGGATACAAGTATTATGCGCATCAAATGTAATGTGCATTATGTCCCCTAATTCCTCGATTATTCTTCTTTACGCCAACAGACTCTTCAGAAAGTACCAGTTACAATAATGGCATCTAACCCTCCTGCAATGCAATGTCATCCTCTTTTTGGGTTGTATGCGCATTGAAATGAGCTCGAAGATGCATTATTATTATGCACACAGTATCCAATTTTGTTCAGCTTCATACATTTCCTAAATAGCAACAATGGGGGAAAACCGCTTCAACTGCTTCAAGTTGGATGCATTTCCTTTTCCTGTATTTATACTTTCTACTTTACTGGTACATAGGGAAATGCTAGAGATGCAGTTAGTAGTTAGGTAGTTTCTCTTTGCGGTATTTGCAGATGAAGAGGGTTGAATTTTTATTATCGTTAGCATTACTCTTTATTATCAACAATAAGTACCTTTCCGACACTAAACTTGGTATGAAAATGTGTTTGGTATAGGTGAAATAAACGACGAATATTGGGATAATAACAAATAACAGTTACATCATATCTGTCTGGTTATTACAAGAAAAAGTTCCGCAAGAAAAGGAACAGAAGAGAAATTGCTCTTCACAATAATTACGTCCCTACTCTCTACGTTGGTTGTAACAAAAAGTGACGGTGAGATGTCGGAGATGCCGCTTTGAAAGCAACATAGTTTCGTATGGAATGCATATACCCATAGCATAATATTTTTTAGATTTGTTTGAAGAATTTTCATTCTCACGCGGGGGTACCGATTTAAATAACTTGTGGAATACATTTTATTTTGCAATCTTTGTTTTTAACTAAATAAATACTCATGCTAATGTTACTTTGCACTGGTTAAAGGTTACATCGTACCAAATGTCCATAGTAGATACTGTAATGAAGATTGGTTAAAAAATAGAAATATTAAACATTCTCTCTTGAAACAAAAAAAAACAGGTCGATGACAAATCTTTTACTGAAATCAACAGAGGGACATAAATTTTATTAAAAAATCATAATAGAAATTGGCTGAAATTGATATCTTAGTACAAAGATGAAGCCTCAAAAGATGTTTATAATAACATCTTTTGAAGCCTCTCAGTCGGTGAAGATTAAAACAGCAGTTCGCGACCATTGTGTGCGGGCCCGAAAAATCTCACAATCCCAACATTAAAAATCATGGCAACAAATGTGGCTTGTTGAATGACATCAATAAAATGCCATGACAACAAAGCATACAATGACAATGGATGTGGATACAAGACAAGACACTTCTTGCCCTATACCACACAAGTTTGGTATGCACTTTGCACCTCCATTGAAATAGCTCCCACAGTTGAACGATTGCATATCTCTTGTATTCTTTGTAAATATAAACCTGTGAGAACACTTACAACTCACCTGAAATGTAGTGTTTTTGATTATTCGCCATTTTCAAGGAAGCCTTTACAGTTTTAAACAGTGTTCATACTGAAATTTCGTAATATATTTACATTGTATACGCAAACGAAATTTATTGAACGCTACAACTCCTATTAATTTTTAAAGTTTCAAATAGCGGATGATAATTTACCGACAGATATGGATGTTTCTGCAGTACCCAGTGCTTTAACAGAGGAAACTTCTGTTGCAGACACTACAATAACTGAAGTTGCGGACACTACTCCAACTACAATGGATACAGCAGCGCCATCGACAACTAGACCTGTAGCCACAGGAAAAACTGATAAAGCACCAGCGTCAACTACAGCTACAGTAATAACCCAGAAACGAGTGCTAGCGCCAGAGGAAGGATATCAAGGCAACAATGAAGAGGTAGAAGACCTAAAAAAGCAAGCAGAAGAGAAAGATTTCAGCGGTGAATATGGGAAGCGGGTTTACTGTTTAAGACACTGCCGTTCCATGACTCCCCTAAAAATTATTTTCTGGCTTGGAGGTCGTTTTCCGTATACCACCACCCAGCAAATGGACGGAACTTACCTGTACAAATTTAACTGGGCATATCCTCAAGAACTTTGTTTTTTGTTATCAACTGTGATCATGTTCTTCACTCTTTTCATTGGGATCTGGAATATGGCTCATGTATCGCTAAACATTACTCTCACCAAAAGAGAATTAAATGAAACATATCAACGGCAGCGGGAACACGAAGAAGTTCTCATTCAACGTTATTACATTCTACTCATCTTTATTTACTCCTCCTTGACTCATGGTTGTATTTCAGCCGTATTAATCATAAAAAAGAGAAATTATACTTCACATTATCTCACATTTTGGAGCAAGTAAAAACCAAATTTTACAATTGGTTTGCAACAATTGCAAACCCCTTTTAAACTGCTGGCAGTCTAATTTAATTTTTAACAGATCCTTTTTCCACCTGACGTAATTACCTTTCTTTTGTTTTTACAGAGCGGTATACACGATGCATATGGATGTTTCCAAAAAGGCAAGAGGTTTTAGTGTATTTGTTGCAATTGCGTATGTTATATGTCTCGCAGCTCTCACGCTGCTGCCTATTTATAAATTTGGACCATCTGGAGTTGGGTTTCCCGTACTTTTTGGAGATCTTACATTCCGAATGTTGATACCAGGAGACGACTGGTTGATAAGCAGCACCCGGACCAGATTTGTAGTACAAATTATTGGAGCAGTTCTTCTTTTTCTTATGTTTACTGCATCCAAATCCTCAGTTCTTTTTTTCATTTATCATTGCAAAACGCTGCAAAGCGCTTTTGCGTACTGGAACGGAAGAGTGTATGCAGCAGTCCTTCGAGGCGGGGAATTTGCTCAAACTGAAGAAGGACGAACAACGTACAGACTTCTCTTCAAGGACCATTGTTAGCAGTAAAATAATGGTTTAATTTTAGGTATATTAATGGATCTGATGGAAGGGATGGACCAGGTATATGCATTTTCTATTGAGTCGTATTTTGGATGTCAGGTATTGGCAATATCAACACTCAGCAATTTATTACATTCCAAATGCATTTGAAGCTTCAACTTTTTACACCTTGCTACCTCCGGGTTTTCAGGTATTCAGCATGTTTTTCGAGCTTTATTTCCTTATAAGAACAGCTAAACATGGAGAAAATCAGTACGCAGCAGCTTATCCTGCAAAAAATAGTGAGCTTAATTTATTTTGTGATTTCTTGTTTCGACAAAAGTATTTTTTACACTACATAATTAAATTATCATAATTGGTGGGTATTAGGCTCTGCATTCTTCGTTCGCCCGTATGATTGGTGTCCTGTACTCATATTGATGTTCATGAGTACTTTCCTAATGGCCTATGCAGCAAAATCAGCGGCAAATACGGCAGAGGAAGCGATGGCTGGGCTGGAAGTCATTCGTCGTAAAACAATGCTTGGTCGAAAAACGGACGAAGAACTGTACTTTATTTTAAGCATGTTCTCAAGCTATACTGCATATAAAAAGATGGAAATTAGCGCAGGCGGGTTTTACTACATGAACAAAGAGTACGTAACACTCCTTTTTCCTTTTACATAACTCAAGACAACTGATACTTAATTCAAACAAATCGTCACAAAACGAAATTTTATTTGTTCTCTTACAGCTTTGCTATGGGTCTTATATCGGCAGTACTATCGTACTTTATAATTTTATATCAGTTTCAGCCAGTGATGGATATTTCATTTCCTGCCAACGGAGATGACTCCGCAAAAGACAACAGAGTTCTGTATGGTAAGTTTTTAGCAGAATTGGAAGGCCTGGATGACATGCATTACGAGACAACCACAAGTAATACCGATCTCTGGAAAGATTTTAGAGCAAATGCATAAGGAGCATTTCGTTTGTAGTGTGTATTATTGTATTTTACCTTCCTTATCTTTCCAAATATGTAATCGTTTTTGTGTTCCAGTTTTCCTTTTTGAAATAAAAAGAAAGATTTTTTCCATAATTTATTAAGTCTACAGTTGAGTACATACTTCATAAATATCCTACGTGATTTTTTTAAATTCGCTTTATATCTGACATTATTTTGATCCTTCCATACAATTATATCTACAATATGTAAGTGTGGTACTATCATGACTGCTTGGCTTACCGTCTCCATTCAACTGTATCGAAATAGAACAACAACACTGTCAGGAGTTCATACTCATTAATTATACTGTACAGCAAAAAATGTTCAACAATGATATCACGCACAAATGTCCACTGTCACATCCTGTTTTCTCGCTCTAAATAACTCTTCAGAACTTGTATAGTTTATGGAATCTGCAGCAGTCAGTTGCAGTGGCGAACACAATTTATTTAATTTACGTTCGTTCCTGCCTACACCCAAAAGTCATTGTCTAGCTTCATACAAATAATAACAAGGGAACATTTTTGCAAACCAAAACGTAAATATTCGATATGGACGGGCCGAAAAGATTACACATCTCTTTCAGCAATTTTCTAAAATACATGACAATAGTGCTACAGGTGGAGCGGATAAAAATGCACACGTATACAATAATAGTTGACAAGAACGGCCATATAATAATGTTATTCCTTTACAATCATTTTGTGCACATTTTGCTTGTACGCAAAAATATGAAGCATGCCCATATCCTCCAATATAAAACGAATGAATGCATACCTTGAGTCTTCCAATAATGATGTATGTAATATCTGTTGTTTGAATATCTAGGCACACAGAAACACTACATTATTTACGGAAGTGGTACTTTCTAATTCCGAACATGATCATTTTTAACGTTGCATAAAATCATATGAGACGTTTGGGTTTTCCCTATCAAATCTCCACCAAACATACTATCAAATAGTTGACAGAGTAAATTCACTTTTCAACCGTGTTGATAAGACCTTTGATATTTTTCTTCAAGAGAATGTCATTTAACTTATTGTCTGCACTAATTTTTGCTGCTATTTTAAACGAACACGTTGAAGGATGGAAGCCACGCCATTTCCCAAAAATTGGAATTTCCGAGTTCGCCATGAACGATGAAGAAGATCACCACATGTGGGAGACAGATATAGAGAAAATGCCGGAAGGAGCTGTCACGATAACGGAAAATGGTCAAACTTACACAGTATCTCAACCCATACTTGCCTTGACTATAGATTGTAATGCATCTTACCCCATTCAGTGGAATTTCTTGAACGCAGAGGTAAATAATTATTGAAAAATTAATGTTAATTGTATTAATTTGCCCCACACATTTTGACCATGTTTGTATAATATTTTGTGGGTAAGGATGCTTCTGAGAACGTGTACAGTGTGAGGATACGTATGTTCCGATACGCAAAAGACGTCTATAACCCACTGACAAATTCGTTCTCATCTCAACTGCAACTATATGGAGATACCAATGCCATAACTGGAGAGTACGTGTGTTTCAGTACTGAGTTCGAGGACGTTGAAAAGAAAATTTATATTTACTGGCAAGGTTTGTCATTCCCAAAATAGTTAAAAGTATAGCATTCGTGATTATAAAGCCTTTTGCTCTGTCCTATTTCTTATGTGTGAGCAGTTAATGAAGATATTATAAAACTTCAATTTTACTCAGGAAGTTCAGCATCTCCACTTATTCCTCAGGATAAAACCGAAGATGCTTGTTTGAAACCAGACCACACCGCGGTACTCCCTTGTAGAGTTGCTGATCCGTTGGCTAGACCAAAACTGTATTATGAAGTGAAATGTGTGAGTTTTCGAGGAATCATTGCCCATAGCATGACAAAGTTCTATTTTTTATTTTTTAGCATAATTTACATGAAAAATATATATTTTCCTCCAAAAACAGAACGAGAAATATAAACTACTGGATAGCCCATACATTAAGTATGAACCTAAGATAGGATTTACTATCGACACATCTCAGTTCAATTTTGGCTTTGGTCGGTATAAATGTTCAATGAATGAGGACGACAGCTTTCCAGCGTTCTTTATCCTTAAAAATGGTACATAATTTCTCGTCTCGTTTCTCGTAGTGGTTATTTTCTCTCTCAATTGACAAAAATGTGTTTTAAACGCGTCTTTGTGAAATTTTGTGTAGAAACATGTCTATCTAAAGCGTTCAGCAACACAATGGTGGGGAGCGCATCTTTTAAATTTAGTAAGACCGACCAAGGAATTATATGTTGCTCAAATAGTACCAACACACCGGCCATACAAGGAATATTTTGCTTTGATCCTGTAAGCTGCAAAATGAGAGAATTTCGGTTGCACAAGGTACGCAGTTTAGGAAAAAGTAATTTCCTCTTGTAGTTATAAATCCATTAACAGAAACGAGGGTTAGAGTTGCCTATTAAAAATGAATGAAGGTGGGAAACAACGGAGTTGCGTTCAAAAATGGAAGCTGTGTGTATGAAAAGATTTACGAGAGAGACTCGGGGTTGATTCGCTGCAAAGGAGATGGAATTGATGTGATGCGTCCCTTTTACACAGAATTGCAACCAAATAAAAATGAGAGCTTTAATTTGTGTATGAAGTGCCAACATTTTATATCATTATTATTAAGAGACGAAGTCTCGTATTATATATGTGTATGTATATACACGTACGTATTTCAACATTCAACTCAAAATAAAAATTGAGCAAACGACCTTGTAAATTATTTACAGACTTTGACTGGAACGACTTGCAACCGGAAAAATTAATTGCCATGAGTGTAAATTCCGGAAACCGGAGGACTGTATATGATAAGCAAAATGTTACGATAAATTGTGAAACATCATATTTTTACTTTTCCGAAGGTGTCAAGTGGGCAGTACGTTGGCTTAATGGATCGTTAGAATTTTTAGGTACATAAAATTTTTCTTGAAACTTAGGTATACAGTCTTTTGTATACTATTCCAAAATATTTTAATTTACTAAAATGTTTTTTCTCAAAATGTTAAAGATTCCGGCTTCTACGACCAAGATAGAACAAGTTCCTCGTTTCAGACGTTGAAATTACCTATTCACATAAACATGACGGAAGTATTATGTTTCGCTCCTGTTTGGAATAGTACAGAGTGGGTAAATAAGACGTACCAACTGGAAGCTAAAGGTATTACAAAGTTCCTGCACAAGCACGATAATGTCTTAATACTTCAGCACTTCAATTTTCCAGGTTATAAAGTTGAAAATTTGAATATTTTAATGACTCTATCATCTATTTTGTATATATCAGAATCGTTTCCTCCAAAGTTCATTGACGAAAGAATTGAAACCGTCAATCTTATGCTGAATGATACAGAACAAGTGTTGGTTTGCAAAGCCAGTGGCACCCCGTTACCAATTCTTCGATGGAAGAAAAATAATCGTGTATGTTTATGTGGAAAACAATATTACCCCGTTTGCAGTTTACCGATTCCTTTTTCTAATTTACTTTACTTCGTAGACTGTGCTAAATGAAAATAACGTTGCCCTCAGGCGGAGAAATGGGTCAATGTATCTTACAATTCATAGGGTATCTCATGAATCTCAAGGAGAATACAAGTGTGTGGCCAGCAATTTTGCTGGTAGAACAGAGAAGTTTTACCATGTTTTTGTCATTGGTACAATATTATATCAATATAAGCTATAAGCATTCAAGAATCAATTTATAAATATTGAAGGAAGTTTGTATTGAATGATCTTAAAATTGGAATGAAATAATATACTGATATACCAGACCCTGGTCAACCGTTGAGCGTGACAGCGATAGCTTTCGTCATTTTGCTGGTGTTCATCGTACTCGGCGGAATGGGATTTTTATTATGGAAAATGCAGATGCAGAGAAAAATTATCAATCATTTGACTGGGATTGTCTTCAGGGATGTTAGCAGCAATAATAGTTCCGCTAATGCGGTTGGAGTTTCACGAAGTGAAAGTATCACAAACACAAGGGCACACGTTCCAGTGACAAATGGAGGCATGGAATTTACGGTACCAACACAAGAATCCAATCATATTTAAAAATCTTCATAATATTTATAAATATGACGTTCTTGCAACATTAGAATAAATCGTATTGGTCTGTACATGTACTGGTTAGTTACTGCTACTGTTACTTTAAAAATCTTCATAATATTTATAAATATGACGTTCTTGCAACATTAGAATAAATCGTATTGGTCTGTACATGTACTGGTTAGTTACTGCTACTGCTTGGTAGTGCCAGGTGCTTATCATGTCATTTTCTGCATTTTGTATTCTCCTAAACCTTGTTTTCGTCATACAGTACTGTTATGGCTCTTCTAGAACCCACAATAAACATAAAACTAGATGAAGTTGAGTGTTCTTAAACAGTCGTTTAGTTAGTTTCACACTTGAATCGGTCTCATCAATTTCCCCTCTCAAACCTAACTCACCCTACCAGCGCGCTTCCCTTAATATATTGTGATTGTGACCCGAGGCGTATGTTGGAGTTGCAGGAAAGCAAACGTTGATAAGACGAAAGCATTTTACTTTCGTCACTCACTCGTTCAAAAAGAAGTGCTTGATACTTCCTTTTACTTTTTCATCCGATTACAATGTTGGATGCATCTGCCACATCATCATTGTCGTTTCTACTGCCACTACCACTACGATACTGCGTTGCCATAAGGCATTACACGAACAGTTTACCGTTATCATTTGAACAAAATAACGAGAAGGACGATGATTATTGCAACCATTACCAGCAGGAAAACGGGTTACATCTTCGACTGGCTGGCATTGCAGTATGCTCATAATCATCACTACGACCCATTAGAGCTTTCCGACTTCCCGAGTATTTTCGTAATTTTCTGTGCAATGGGATGAGAATGCGTTTCAGTGACAAACATTGTAGACAAGAAGGTAAGGCCCATAAAACAATTTCTCCTTATGCATAATGGATCAAGAGATGGATCACTATTCCTTCGTTCTCTGTTTTGAAAGTATGCACCGACTTCTTTTATAAATTACGTTGATACATTACACGCAGTAGTGTTACCATTTACTACGCCCATTTACCTTGTGTACACTGCCGTAGAGATAAACAACAACTTTGCAGAATAATCTTTTCCGTTTGCTTTTCCTGTCATTAGTATGCTGCGTCGAATGCAACGATACATACATTATGCATGCAGTAGCCACTTTAATAGCATAACGTCCAGAGTCCAGTAGTAAAATATATTCACTTTTCTGAGGGGGAAACTTTTAAGCATGAACGAAAGATATGCAATATTGGATAATAATTTAGATTCACAGTCACCCAGTAAAATAGTGGAAACAAATCATCTCTGAATGCAGACAGTGTTGTTTTGCTATTTTCAAAATACAAAGAAAAGAAAGATGTATGATTAGCAGTTTAATAAGGGCAATGCTTCTCTCCGCAGTATTTCCATTATATTTTCGACTTTTTGAACCACGTCATTAAATTGTGAAGTAGTACTGCTATTACTGCAGTGTTATGTTGCAGTGAAGCTAGAACGTTTGTGTCATTAAGATATGAAAAGTAGAATTGATAGTTATTTCGCCTTTCCTTATGCTTATGCGTGAACTTCAGTATTAAGTTTACACAAGAATATCGTATGTATTTTGCAGTATGTCATGCAGGTATTTTAATAGGTAGGCATATGGCATATTTGTATGGTGCAATTTGGTAAAGCTATTGCAATATCTTAAACATGACCTATTCAATTAAAATTTAAATTTTGACATATTATTGTCTTAATTTGTTCAATTAGTCATGATTTGCATTTAATCATTAATTACGTGGGATACTAGATTGTTATTTTTTGCATCACAGCCACAATGCCGATCTTCGCATTTTCAATGTCGCACTACACACAACACATACAACATGTAGCACATCAAAAAGTGATTAATTGTCTATTGTCTCCAAATTCCATAACAGCGTGCAGGGGAGAATCTGTTTTCTTTTGTATTAAAATGCCTTTTGTTTTAACAATAAGGGAAATCCGAAACGGAGAATAGTATGGTAAAAATGAATACGAGATTGAGAAGGGTGTTTTATTGAGAAACATTTCACAT